>JAPMOQ010015309.1:612634-660372 GCA_026543055.1 Argiope trifasciata | reverse complement strand
AGTTGGATATATAGATTAATATAACAGTAATCTAAGTATTTATATAAATAAAAATGCAGGTAAAGTGATGTTTTTAATTAAATTATTGCTATGTTCGTAGTATGGGATGTTTATTTGGTTATAAAAAGTTGTATTTATAATGTAATACATTTTTATTATTTATTCTTTATCTCCTACAGAATACCAGTCAAAAAGAAAGAAAGCACAGAACCAAACCCACCTGCTTCAGAAGTTACCAGTCACATGTAAATGAATGAAAAAACAGCTGCATTCATCTTGAAGAAAAAACAGCTGCATTCATGCTCTGAAACATGAATTTCAACTCACCGTTGACTTTTAAGAATATTATATTTTCAATACTATGATATTAAATAATATTACACTTCAATTTTATTTTAATTCAACGATTTCTGATGTAAACTGCTTCGTATTGTCAATTTTCATTCAGAAGTTTTCCAGGTAAAGTGATCGCAAATGTTATACAAATATTCATATATCATTTTATGTCAAAACTATTCAGAGAATAAATATTTTATTAATAATTTGAATAAGATACTCAGTCAAATAATAAGATGTTGAACTTATTTCAATTTTATTTCTACACGATGTTGTACATATTCTTATGTTTGATATTTGAAAGTATTTTGAAATATCAGTATTAAAAGAAATGTCGTAAATTTATTTAATCTCAATTCTGGAACATCGCGTGTTGCTCACTTCAGGTGAACAAAGATAAAAATTGCTCTTACCGGGGAAGAAATAAGTAGAAAATCAAAGCATAATCAAAAAATTACTATAAGTATACTATAGTATAACTAAATTTAATTTAATATTTAAAAAGCTTTTCATAGAATTTAATAATTTTTTATTCATATTAAATGAAAAGATTAAACTACACAATTGATGCTAGCCTCTAAGTATAGAAAAGAACAATTATTAGAACTTTTTATAAATTTTGAAAATTAAAATTTATAAAAGCTTTGTTACAGCTATAATTTCTTTATCAATTGTTTCCGCTTAATTACTCATGCATAAGCATTACGAATAATAACTTTTTACTATCTCATGTAATAAATACGCAGAAGAAAAGTACTGCAATCAATAGAACAATTCTGAAATTCAACACCCCTCACATAAAAGTTATTATTATAATATTTTTTACCTAATATATTGAATTTTCACGCTAAAATTCCAATTTTTTAACCTTAAGCATAAAGGGCTTAAGAAAAATGGTCCAAATACATAAATATTTTTTATGGCACTGAAAAAGTTCAATTTTGAAGAATAACGCTAGTGCTCTGCTTCTTGTGTAGGTGAGTGGATTTTCCATACAACAAATTTTTTTTGTAATATGGCAAGTTTTAAATTGGAAAAATCTTAATGACCCATATTTGCATTATCAGCTATTCCTTGACAGCCTTAGTATTTAAAGGCACTTCAAAAATTCAATCTCAAAAATCATTCAGTAGATGTTAAATGTCTGGTAAATGGTAGTATCTCATTATGCTAAGTTAAAGCCCACATTGGCATCAAAGGTAATGAACTACCTTTCTGAATGCCAAAACGGTTTCACTTAAACCTGCAATAGAATACCACATTGGGGAATCTGAAAGAACAATCAAAACTCATCTTCGTAAAATTCTCATCGTTAATCGTAATGAAGATGGGAAAATAACGAAAAAGGTCGCTTTACTTATAGTATCTTTTAACAGGTAAAACGAAATAGATTGGCCCCGCCCCCCTTATTTTCACTACAAACCATGGACTTTGCTAGCATTATCTTAAAAAATTCAGTTTAAGAAATTGTAGTTGTAATTGTGGTAATGATTATGATGACACTCCACACTATGTTTCCCATCGTCGTATTCTTCATCAATTGAGAAAATTTATTAATCCTTAAAGAAAATATTTTTTAAAACTTGTCAAAATCTAAATTAACTTTGGAATCTCAAACCATCTTGAATTTCCGGTATCATAATGAAAATAGGATTTTCCAAATTGAACAATAATTTAATCCTAGTTTGTCAAGCATTGTTAAGAGTGGACAGTATCTAGTGAGCAGAAGAAAGCAAAAAAGTAAAAAGAATTCTATCTGGCCTTTTGTCCCAGATCATGAACTCTACCTTAGACTAAGCCATTGCATGTATTTATTTTTCATTAATTTTCTGTATATATTTTTCTTTTTGCGATTTTTATTTCTCATTTTTCTTTATGTTTTTTAATTTCCTATATTCGGTAAATTTTATTATTTGCAAATTATGTTTCAATGATATTGTTAAATATCATGTAGGCTCTTCTGCTTGAATGAATAAGACCTATTCAAATTTTCTTTTTGCGCCTATTTATTTGTTGTTGTTGTTGATACTGGTAAGGAGGGTTTTTTTTGTTTTTGTGTTTGGATGCTTTTAGCTTCAGAAATTTTTTTGAATAGCTCTCCTTTGATAGCTATTTAAATTCTACTTTTTTAAACTTTAATTACGAGCTTTTACCGCTTCAGTACCACTTTTGGTACACACCTAATTATCCTCAGAATACCCCCAAATTGTAAACTATAGTGGTTAACTTTGCCACATAAAGGAATAGTAGCTTTAATCCTGAATGAAACTTCGAGCACACGTTACAAATTTACTCATAAATCCTTACACATCCTTTATTATAAAGCTTTAAAGCCTGTGCCATCAAAATGGCTTAAATTGTAAACGTTTCCACAATACATGCCATATCTTTATTTGATGCATATTCAGTTTTATTTTCACACAATTTGGTGGTTTTTCGTAACTTCATGAAAACGTCATTTGAATTTTTTTCAATCACTTCTGTGTTGGCGAGTATTCACCTTAGGCTGATTTATATACACAAACATTCTGTGTTCTGAATCTGCATCACCCACTTTCCGATGTTGTAAAGAAGTTTTATTCTAATCCCAAACACAAAACGCTTTCTCCTGCATAGATGGCTCAATTATGCTAATGACAACAGCGAAACAACTCTGGAAGGGTTTTTGTTGTGGTCCAAATAAAACTAGTTTCAGAACAATTTGTTTCGGCTAAATAACAGAATTTGCACTAAGCTATATTTTTGCCCCATTCATTATGAATCCCCCTGTAATCTCAAAATAAAAATTCTGATGTAGTCTAACGAACCAATTAGAATGCTCTAAGTGCAATTAGAAATTAAAACTTACTTTTAGGATTAAATTAGATACAGTTTATAAAAGCTGACAGGCAATACTAAATAAATGCTATTAATATCGCGATAGAGCAGCTGCGATATCAAACAGCAAAATATGAAAGATAGAGTTTAAATATTTTATTTATACAAAACTTGCAGATCAGGTAACTAAGAGTTATATTTATTGCTACGTATAATAAAGGAAAATGTGTGCATATCTTTTGGGGCTACACAGGTCGTATTCTTTGTGAGATAGGTAACAATTTTGCGAGAAAACATATTTTGGAACGATAATAGTGTTAATTAAATTTTTTTAATAAAGTGAAGTAGGAAAGAATATTGTGTTTCTACAATACTTGCAAGTCAATAAAGAGTTATATTTGGTAATAAAAAGTTATATTTGCTGGTATAGATAATAAAGGAAAATGTGTGCATATCTTTTTCGGCTGTACAAGCCGTATTCTTTGTGAGAGAAGTAACAATTTTGGGAGAATATATATTTTAGAAAGATAATAGCACTTCGGAGCAATTTAAAAGTTTAAAATAAAGTGGAGTAGGAAAGATACAATTTTAATATTGTTTTTCTTCAATACTTGCAAGTCAGGTAATAGAAAATTATATTTATTGGTATAGATAATAAAGGAAAATGTGTGCATATCTTATCATGTTTCTCCCGTATTCAAATATAAATTTAGAAATTCTAGACTGAGAACTCCGTGTATCTACCAATATATATAAATGACATTTGAGAGAAAAATTATTTAAGTATTAATTAATTAATTATTATTATTATTAGAGTTGAAGATAATAACATTTCTTAAGGGGATGAATATAAGAAATTGAAAATACTACGATATAAAAGAGTATGCATTTTTCTGTTTACAACATGCTTTTAGAATAAATAAAAACAGACAAAGTGAGAGAAAACTGCAGTCACTATAAAGTCAGATTTACAGTCGACCAATTAAAAGCCGGCCATATTGTTCGTTTGTGCGTGTTTTTTCAATTTATTTACTATTTTTTCCTATAATTTTCGAAATTCAAGCATGTTGATCTGTTTCTATTTTTTTTTTTACCGTACTTCTTTGTGAAAATATTCGCCATTTTAATAATATACACAATAAAAAAATTCTGGGACTCTAAAACGTCAATTTATAACCAAACAAGGAGTGATTGAATTGATTTTAGAAAATTGAGGCATTCATAAATCAGTCCCTTTCTTCGCATGCTCTGCCTACAGACCATCTTATGAGGGACAGACAGTAAAACCGGCGTTAGAATAAGTGCAACTTTAATTGTCCTTCAAACAAGTTTATGGAGCAGTTCAGAATGTTTGCTAAACACTTTTTGTTCTTCTAATTATGCGAAATATTACCTTGGAAGAGAAGGTTGAATGACTTTTAGACTAAAGAAGATAAAATAATGTTAATTTATGAAGGCTATCATATCGTAGAAATATGAGTGAGATTTGTTTTTCATTGAAATGCGTAAATATTTAAGTGCAAATATTTTTAATATTTCGGTAATTTAAAATTCACTCAGTTCCTACTTGGCGTGTTTTTGACCTGATTAATTACATAGGAAGAAAACTTTATATCATAGAAGCTTTTTTTTTCTTTTCCCCTAACGGTAGCAGCTGTCCTTGAAATGTAAATGTGCTAAGTTTTAAGAATTTTTCATATGAAACATCTGCTGGAAACAGTTTCGTCAAAAAAATAATCATTAGAATTCATGCAGTTTTCTTTATTTCAATAATTTAAATGTTAATCTCTGTATCGTCAGCTTAGATGTATAAATTATTCAAAAAATAACAATAACACACAAATAATAAAAGCGGAACATTTTTTTTATATATTCATGGAAACTTCTACAGTTTTTTTTATTTGAATAAATTAAATATTGCTATTAAAAACGCCTTTTTTTAAATATTATTTTTGTCTAGAAATCGTGTATTAAAATATTCATTAAAATTCTTATCTTTTTTATTCACATGTATAAATATTAATTTGTTTTTTTGTTTTTTTAAATACTTTATTTTTATCACTTTATTTACATAAAAAAACAGGAAATCATACTCTAAAAATGGATACCATGACTCCAATTTTTATCTTACAAGGGCTTTTGTTTCATGCCATTTTAGAATAAGAATGAAGCACGAAAATAAATACAGAGCCAACTGCCGCACAGAAAAAAAATCCTAATTATTTCCACCAGAATTAGTATTTTGATTTCAGGTGTTGGTTTTTATCTGGTTTTATAAAAAAACTAAAACACACCATCTTACTTCCATCTTAGTTATGTAACTGTTGCTCAAAAAGTTCCAGCTGAATTTTTAAATTAGGGTAGATGATAATTTTTTGTATAACAATTGTTATTGTAGAAGGCACATTTCCTTTCTTAATTATTTAAAAAATATTATTTTCTCCAGCAAAAAAAGGTTCATTTCGAAACTTTACTTCAAAAATTTATTAATTAAATATTATCTCTTCAGAAAGTGCCATTAAGAAAAATCATGAAGAGATGCAAAAGTTTGTTTAAAGTACAGCAGTGATGCCAAACCTGTAACCGAATACAGACAATGTTCAATAAATGAACAAAATGGAAGCAGTTGTATACCAAATGAGCAATAAAGAATGTATAAAATTTTTTATTGAAATTATCAGAAAAATATCTCTAATGCTGAATTTTCTGAAATCTTATTGCATTACAAGAAACCTGTTGAAAATCAAGTTGAAGCTAATTAAAAAATTTTATAGGAAATACAGTATAACAATGTAACACAATATAATAATTTTTATCAAAAAAGAAATCTACGATCACAAATGTCAAGTTATCATAATTATTTTTAAGTCATTATTTGTCTTAGTTAATTTAAATAATTAATCAGCTTGAAACAATCACGAGATTTCTCTCCCCTCTCTCTATATGTATGTAATTTTTTTTTATTTTCATTTTTTATACCTGGCAAACAAAGCTTTGGTGCTAGATTGATTTTGATATTAAAGAAACCCATCGTTTTTCTAAATATCGACGCATACATAATCTGATAGTCTCGTGATTATTTCAAACAATAACTTTAGTTGGCGATAAATCTTCAAATGTGACAACCTTCATCATTATTTCCTAATAATCCTAAAAGAAAAAAATTGATGTCTCAAAAGCGATAAACCATCAATTGCCTACTCATTTTGAGGCTTCAAAAACCTAAAATCAAAACAACATTATTTTCTCACTTGATAATATAATCTATGTACACAAATGTAATTGAAAATGGTGAATTTAAATTCATCCATAAAATCTGTATCCCGGCTGTGTAATTACTTCCAGTAATCCAAGATGTTTACTTTTCTTCATCAGATTACATATTTTATAGTGTACTAAGAATTATTGTTCATTGAATTTGTTAAGATGTTATATGTGCAAGCTCTATGAACTTCATGCAAAGTCTAGTACACAAATCTCTCACCATACTATGTAATATTCTAAATTTTAACCAATATTGTTTTACGATATTAGAGTAAAATATGGGACTTAATTTATTAATCCCTTGAAACCCTACATTGTACAATACAGTTTCTAATATTGAATAAATTAATTCCCGATATTGTTGCAGTTTCTTATAGAACTTGCATGGACAAGCTCACTGGAAGAGTCACCGATTTAAGGCCGAGAGAGTGTCTTTTGTTTTAGAAGCGCCATCTAGGGCCAAAAATAAGTCTTAGTTACATATGTCCACTACACAAATAATCACATTCGCTAGCATAACTCCTTTTTATAGGGAGACACATTCACACATCTCACAGATAGAGCAAATGTGAAGAAACATTCCTAAACCGGGATTCGAACTTGGGACGGCCACATCACGGGAAATACGGTTTACTTCTATACCAAAACGCCGGCATCCACAACGTTGAATCTAACTACCCATTAGAGTATGAAGAATCTTTTGTAGTCTTTATTATTAGCTCATTTTTACAATATTATTACTTTTCAGGCCTGTAATAGCTGCAATGGTATTTTTACACGTATTGTTTTCCAAATTATACACATTTTACACATTTAATGGATATGTTTGGAATGGATAGAATATTGAATGAAAATATTTTCTTTTCCCCAATTTGATGGCATTTGAAAAGGAAAAAAAAATGCATTTGACCAAGAAATAAAATGAGAAATGGATGTTGAATTAATGAGACACAAAGAAAATTTTAAATAAATTTACACTAAACACAGAGTTTAAAGCCAGATAGAAACAGAATGACCTGAATTAACTAAAATAACTCGATTCAGTCCAGAAGAATCAATCTTCGATAAGATATTGACCTAAGATGAAAACAGCTTTAGTGTGCTTTCAGCGGGAATATTCCTGTTCAAACTGGCTATTGTGTTACAAATTTTGAGTTCATTTCCAAATATGAATATCTTGGAATTTTCGCCAGTTATGTAATGTTTAACATAAAATAAGTTTATCTTTGAAATCGAAAAGAACTATTCTGTTTCGCAATGAAATTTAAAAATAACTGTTATCTCAAATACTAATATCAATACAAGACTAGAATAGACTAGACTAGAATATAATTTAAAACGGATTGTGTTAGAATATTTATCGAAATGCAAACTATGAAACTGAGAGTTTGTCTTTATAATCAACGTGTCTTGAAATTGGATCCTGAACTAGCCGAAAATTCATATTTATATCTTTACAATTTCAAAAGTATCTTGTTATGAATGATTATATCGCATTAAACTGGTGAAACTTTATTTATCTATTCCAATTTTTACTACTTCCCTGGTCTTGGAAGAAGGAAAAAAGTACAGTAAAAGCTCTTTATTCGCGGGGGATATGTTCCATAAATATGCCGCGAATACAGAAACCGTGAATACGGAATGGTAATTTATATAGGATTATAGGGGATACGTTCCGAGGTGACAAAATAATAATAAAAAAAACAATTATATAAAAAAATCAATTTAATTGAAGTTTTTGAGCATTTTGATTAATTATCTTAAGGCTTATTCAAGGGTTTGAAGAATTTTGTAATTTTCTCTTGCTTGGTAGTTTTTAAAAGCTCCTTCCCTTCAGACTGACATGCAGCAATCGCATTAGTAATTTGCCCCTTAAAAATAAGACTTCGTTCCATAGACAGATCAATGTTCATAAAGAAATCGCAAAGCACATTTGCTATTCACTAAGATTTTTCAAATGAAACGTCTCGTTTCCAGTGTTTGTTGAAGCCTCTTCTTCAATGGGCTGTGAATTTTCCAAGTCGGTTTCAGTCGGATCTTCATGTTGTGATTCAAGCAATTCCTGAATATCATTTGATTCTATCTGTTCGAACCCATCTCGTCCTATTCCACTCATGATTTCGGCTATGTTTGCAGTTTACATTTAACAACATACTTTAGACAAAGTTGTAATAAGATATATTTTACTTTTTTTATTAGTCCATTGGACGGCATTTACAAAGGATATCGGGTTGGATACCTATTGGAATCCTTTTATTGTTATATATGTACTTATTAGATCCGCGAATAAAGAAATTTTTAGCCGCGAATATGGGAATTGGGTCGCATTTTTTTAATCCGCGAATAGTGAAAACGCGAATGAAGGAAGCGCGAATAAGGAGCGTTTACTGTACAAATTCCAGTAAGTTATTTTACAGGATATGAGCAATTCATAGTTCCTTAATCAAAATTTTTATTTCGAATTTTTTAAATTTTATTTGAAAATTTTAGGACACTTAGCAACGTTATCGATTGTTATTCATATATGTTTATAAATGTATATATATATATATATATATATATATATATATATATATATATATATGTGTGTGTGTGTGTGTGTGTGTGTGTGTGTTTATAAATGCCCCACCCTCTATTTTCGACAGAAATTGAAATAAAACGACGCAATTCATTTTTTATGATAAAAATCTTTCTTTGTGATCAACAGCGCTACAGAATACAACCACTATACTGATTTCGTTATTTTTTGTTTCTTATGATTAGGATTATTTAGAACTTTCTCTACACTTCCAGAGATACTAGAAAGTAAAGCTGTGATAAAATTCCCTTCATCTAATGAGCCTATTTCGCCAATTAATTTCTTTACTTTCATGTATAGATAACCAATTAGATTGCTATATCTTTATAATGCAAATGTAATTTTAAATAATAACCTGTTATTAATATCGATTAATGTTTGATGATAAATAGAAAACCCTAAAAAAAACAGAGTTCCATTTATTATCTATGCTTGCAAAATGGCGAAATCAACTGATAACGAGAATTGCTGAAATTTTTCTAGTAGTTGCTAGTAGGGGCCTGAATAAATTTCATTCGAAAATAGAGATTGAAGAGCTAATTGTTTCCCGGCGATCATGAATTTTCATATGAAATAAGAATAACAAAAATTAATTTATTTAATATTATATCTAGTGATTATAATAGGGAAAATTCAAAAACTTTCCCCTAAACATGTTGTGATATTTCCTTCGAAAACGTGCGATAGTGGATCCCAGGAAACCAAAGATGACGTATTTAGTTATATTTAACCTTCACATGAAAAAAATACATTGGAGAAATGGTGAAGCAAATGTGACCGGAGGATTCGCTTTATAAACTATTTTTTTTTAAATCCAAATATTTTTAACTACAGATGACGAGAGCATAGTCGGTTTATGAATGCTACCAGTTATAATTTAAATTAAATTTATTAAATTCATGCTCGAGCAAAATGACAAATATCTATATATTTAAAAAAATAAAAACTAATTAACTATTTGCACAGCTCCAACCACTGAACCGAATTCTCCGATTTTGTATTCATATGAAAACTAATGATATCAAGATGTGTCATCAAAGATCGAATACTTTCACCACCCTCCATTTTAGTTCTTTAAGAGGTCTTGTTCAAATAATAAAATATTTGTTATGCGTTGTTATGTTAAATGTTTTGATTTATTGTTTGTATAAATTAATGCTTTTAATATTCCAAAAATTAGTTTAGCTCTAACATAAAAATTAGTGATTTTTAAAATTTATCTAATACATTATTTCGGTGTTGATCAGCTGATTGTTTAAGATGGTTAGATCCTGTTAAATAATATATATATATATATATATATATATATATGTGTGTGTGTGTGTGTGTGTGTGTGTGTGTGTGTGTGTGTGTGTGTGTGTGTGTGTGTGTGTGTGTGTATTGTATTTTTGAGCTATTTTTAATAAAATTACAGAAAAGGACTTAGAAATGCAGATAGTTGAACAAAAAATAAATCATACAAAATTTAAATGAAATCTGCGATCTCAAATTTCAAGTTGTCATGTGAGAACCCTATTATAAGTCATTATTTGTCTTAATGAATTTAAGTCATTAAAAAGTTCAAACCGGTTTGAAACAATTACGAGTTTTCTCTATCCCTATATATATGTATAATTTTTTAAAACTTTCAGTTCCAATTTTTCTAGTTGGCAAACAAATTTTTGGAGCTCAACCGATTTTGAAATGGGGGAAAAAAAAATAACGCATCATTTTTCTAAATATGGACGCATGCGTAATCTGATAGACTCGTGATTGTTTCAAAGAGGTTTAATATGGTTAATGATTTAAATGAATTAAATCAATTCATAAAAATTTAGAGAATAAATAATTTGGAAATCAAGCTGTAACTTTAGTTGGTAATAAAACTCCAAATGTGACAACCTACTGTATTATTTTATAATAACCCTAAAAGCGGAAAACTGGGGCCTTAAAACCAATAAATCACCTATTTGTTGCCTACGCATTCCAAGGCTTCAAAAACCCTCGAGCCAAAAAAACATCATGTTTTCACATGATAAAATAAATGATAAATAAGGCGCTTTATTTTGGTATTTCCCTTGGTCAGTATTTTATATAGATATTGCTTATAGCATTTCCCGTACACTCATCTAGAATTATCCTTGACTATAGTCTAAAATATCTGCATAAAAAAATTAATCTTGTTGCCATGGCAACATACTATTTTTATTTTTAGAAAGTTCGGCTTGACAAAAACAAATAAAGAAATCTCTACATAATTACTTAATTTCCATGAAGCCTCGAAAACTTGTTGCTAACAGAAAGGCATATTTTCTCTAAATAAAATCAGAAGGTTGATTAAATTTATCGTAATTTCCCTGTTATGTTTATGTTATGCCAATAAAAAAATGAGACATCCGATATCGGAAGAAAGTAGGTCAGTCGAAATAAATTATCTGCATTTTCATCTTCGTTACCATATTTAAATTTGATTACATAATCTCTCTTGAAAACAAGATTTATATTTCTACAATAGACTTCAATTTCCACTTATTTTTATTAACATTTTAAAACTGATTTCTAACCACTTCAAAGTCATTCTTTTTTTTTTCATTTCATTCTTACTTATGTAAACAGCAGAAATTTCACTCAGAAGCTCTTAAAAAATTAATATTTACTTTTTATAAAGATGAAAGTATCTGCATACGAATTGATGCTCTACAGGCAATTCTGACAGAAATTTTCAGCCTGAAGCTCTTCAAAAAATTATTTACTTATAATAAAGATAAAAGTATGTGCATCTAAATTGATGCTCTACAAGCTCGACCATTTTACCTGTACAGTAAAAGTTCTTTATTCGTGGGGTATATGTTCCATAAATATTCCGTGAATAGAGAAACCGTGAATACGGAATGGTAATTTGTATGGAATTATAGGGGATACGTTCCTAGGTGACAAAATAAAAAATAAAAAAACAAATATATAAAAAATCAATTTAATTGAAGTTTTTGAACATTTTGATTCGTTATCTTAAGGTTTAGGCAATGGTTTGAAGCCTTTTGTCATTTTCTCTTGCTTAGCAATTTTCAAAAGCTCTTTCAATTCAGACTGATACGCAGCAGTCACATTAGCAATTTGCCTCTTAAAAATGAGACTTCGTTCCATAGACGTTCAATCTCAAAGCTCAAATGACAATCTTAAACCTTCATTAAGATTTTTCAAGTTAAATGTCACGTTTCCGTTACTTGTTGAAGCCTCTCTTTCAATGGGCTGTGAATTTCCTCCAAGTCGGTTTCAGTCAAATCTTCATCTTGCGATTCAAGCCATTCCTGAATATCACTTGATTATATCTGTTCGAACCCAGCTCGTCCTATTCCATTCGCGATTTCGGCTATGTATGCAGTCAAAATTTGAACTTGCACAGATTCTTCATCATTTTTCACTGTCGGAGCAGGCCACAGTTTTTTCCAGCATGACTTCAATGTGTGTGGCTTCAGTTCTTCCAATTCTTTTATGTTTGCGATGCATTTTGCTAAGTCAAATTTCTTCCAGCATTCGATAACATTCATATCAGGACTACACTCCATATTATCCAATATGATTTTGAAAGTTCGTCTAATGTAATAGAGCTTAAAGGCCCGGATTATTTCTTGGTCCATAGGTTGAAAAAAAAAGCCATCGTATAGGGAGGTACAAATGTCACTTTTATATTTGGATGCATAGTTTCAAGTTTGCTAGAATGACCTGGTGCATTGTCCAAAACTAAAAGTGCTTCAAAATCTAAATCCTGTTTTTTTTTTTTTTTTAATAAGTTTCAACTTCAGAAACAAAACAAATCCGGAACCAATCACAAAAAAATAGCGTTTGTAACCCACGCTTTCTTATTAACACTCCAAAACACTGGCAGGTTGAATAAAGAACACGCGAATATAGGAATTGGGTAGCATTTTTTTAAATCCGCGAGTAGTGAAACCGCGAATGAAGGAAGAGCGAATAAGGAGCTTTTACTATAGTTGTCAAACTTAGAACATGCATACTATGGTGGGGGAGAATGTGCACTTCTGTGCAAGTTTCTTTCTTTTTACTCCTTTTATTTTGAATTTTTAATTTTAAAAAAAATCAAGTAAAAATTTGATTTTTTTACTGTAATTTTTGTCAATTGGTAGAAAAAAAATTCAAAATCAACTTAAAACACAAAAAATTGTATTTTCAACAATATAAAATTTTTAAGCGTGTAAATTATGTTTCTATTTAGGAAACTATTTGAGACATCTTCACTAAAAATTTATTTCTCGAAGGTAAATAAATAAAATTTATCTTCTCAAACACGCTATGGGTGCATGAAATTTATTATCAGGGTACTGATATCATGTTGACGAAGTTCAAATTGCAAGTTATCACGTACAGCCAAAGCTGAAATTGTAAGTTAACGTTTACTGTAAATTAAACCTAGAAAAGAATAATTTTCAGGTCGCATCTGTAAGAAGTAAAATAAACTTAAAATTTGATATTTTGTAAAAAGAGAGGAACGAGAAAAAAAGTTTTATACGAACTTCTTTTAAGCAAAAATAAATTATTAATTAGAGAATTTTTTTATTTTATAATTCTGTGGCAGTACATATTATACTTTCAAGCGATAGTTCTAAATTGTATTGAATTTATATAAGGATTTTCAAATTAATTAGGTTCGAACACCTAATTTTGAATAGTATTAGGCATTTACTAAATAAAATAATGTAATTGAAGTGAAAACTGGTCTATTGCAGTTTCAGTCAATTCGTGCTCTGATCATTGACGAATTTTATATTTTTGTGATGCCCCAAGTTAAATCATATTAAAATTTTCTTGGGACAATAATATACATATTAAATAGGAAAGGAAATCTCCTGAAAGTGTCTGTACGTTTAAAAGAGAAAACCTCGAGAAATACTTAGCTGATATTAGAGATGTTTATACCACTTTATAGACTTATTGGCGAAGACTTTAGTATATTGAAGTCATATTAAAATAAAAAAGGAGTTTTATAATTGTGATTTTAATTGATTTCCTACGATTCACGCATGCGTGAAGTGCATCGTTTTGCATTTATTCGCGCATATGCGAAAACACCAAACTGTGCATGCGCAAGAAGAAAGCTGTAGTATGCATATGTGATACATTTCTTTGATTTTAAACAGTGATTCAAAGCGCATTATGCCCCCTCCCCTCAAAATAATAAATCCTAACTTGGCCAAAGCGCATTAAATGCCAAAAGGCTTCGTTTACTGCGAGATAGTGAAAATATAAAGGAAATAAACCTCAGGCTAGCGAATATCAGAGAAAGAATGTCCATACTTAGGGAAAGAGAGTTTTCTATTGAGCGAAGTAACTACCTCTCTTTAACTACCACTGAAATTGAATTACAGAAGCGGAATGAATCAGACTTAAGTTTCAAGCTAATTTTTCCTCTTAGATTTTATGACACGAGCAAAGCTGAGATGGTACTGTTGGTTTTAAATAAAAATAAGTTCTCTATTGTGGCTAAAATTGAGTGATTTATAAAAATTAGAAGTTAAATTTTTAAAAGTGCACGATTTTTAGATCAATCTAACGACCATTTCAAAGAAGATGTGCACTTCAACGCGCAGATATTTCCTAAGACTGATTAGCTTAATATTATGAAATTATTGATTGGCCTGAAATAGTGATATTCGAAACTTCAAAATTCGGTAAGCTTAGCAGCAAAAGATATAATTGTTTTAATCAATTTTGTCAAAGTACCACACACAAGAATAGTGTCAAGAATACTTGACACTATTCTTTTGTTATGTTGATGCGCCAAGAATAAGTGTGAAGCGTCAAGAATAATTTGCTGGGATTAAGTGGTTACGACTTGTTTGCTTATAAGGATCAAAGAGGTGGGGGAGAGTGTGACCAGTCTGAAGATTCAACAGCCTTAACCCTTTCAGGGGCGGTGACATACTCCATATGTCACCTTTTTACAATTTTTTTAAAACTAGAAAATCGCGTTGAAATAACTACATAAAATTTCCTAACGTTTTTTAAGTCTTTATCTTGCCAATAGACGGCAGCACGAGTCTTAGAAAGTATTCTGTTTCCACACAAAAAATTCAAGATGGAAGCATGTTTTCATATGATGTAATTTGTCTTCATTTTATTCCGATAAACTTTATTTTCGAATTCAAAAAGCTCATTTTTTTTGCGTCATTCATGTTAAAAAGCGTCATGAATCCCTAAAACTGCTTTCATTTCATAAAAATACCTTCTAATTACGAGTTGCATATTTGTGAATTCGCTCCAAAACATGTTCTAGATGCGCAGTGACATACCCAGTATGTCACCTACCCCCCAGCCCCCTAAGGACCTTAATTTTTTTAACTGTAAATTACATGTCAGTAATAGGATATAATCAGATTTAAATAATTGTTTCGAAAAAAAAAATCATTTTTGGCATAGTGCCCCTGAAAGGGTTAAGCCGAGTTCCAATGACCTGTGCATCCTGCAGGTGAACCACACGTTCCCCCCTCAACCCCTCTAGCGGTTCTCAGCGGTCCTTTGATGTTTGTCGATTTTACCGAATTTTGCCGGTAAAAAGGGCATGCATCAAGCACCCCAGAAAACCTTAAGAAGGATCGAGGAGGGAACGCGTGACTCGCCAGCCGGGTGGAAGCGCCGTTTTAAGCTGTGGTCCTACGTTCGGAGAAACTTCAGACGAGTCACACGTTCCCTTTTCACCCCCTCTTGCGATTTTATGGGGTCCTTTGATGTCTGCCCTTTTTACCGACAAATTTTCGATAGAATCGACAAGCATCAAAGGACAGCAGAGAACCGCTAGAGGGGTCAAAGGGGGCGCGAATGGCTCACCTGACTGGTGGATTCGCCGTAGGAATGACACTTGACCATCCCCGCCTGTGAACGTCGGGTGGAAGCTTCCCTAAATTTTTGGTAAACTGAGCATCCATCAAAAATACCAGAAAACTACAAAAGAGGGGAAAGTGTGGCTGTCTCCAGATGCTCACAGGTCGTTGGAACGAGACTTTATAAGCACCAAGAGGGGTGGGCACAAGATTGTGTTATGATATGTCTTTTTATGTTCGAGAACATATCTCACAGTTTAGTGCAGCAGATGGTAGAAATTTGATACGTGATCTTGATATACGATATATGAAAAATCAATGTGTCAAATTCGAACAACATCAATTAATGGAAATTGTTCTGAAATATAAAAAAGATTTTCTTCTTTCCCTTATAACGAAGCTGAACACAAACCATACTATATTATGGAAATATTTAAAAAATATTAGTGATAATTTCTTTCTAATTTTTGAATATAATGTAATTTGAACAGTACTTGTAAGCAAAGGGAAAATGAGATAATGCATATTTATTACATTAAAAATCGAAAACAATTATGGGTATTTTTGTTATTAAACTCGAGGAGTAATAAAATGGGATTCTCTCGTGTGATTCGAGGTGTATGATCACTTAACTTCTCAAAAATAAAAAGCTTGAATATATGTATTATCTTCTGGTTCTGAATATTCAAAGAAAAAGGAACTGGTTTACGAAAATGAATCAACTCTACAAATTAAATCATATAACTAAACAATGTTCAATAAGGTATGTGACTTTTGGGCTGAGTTTCTGAAACACTTTCGAAAATAATTATAACTTTAAATATTTGTATAAAAAATATCTTTAAAATCAAATATACCAGTTAAGCATTAAATGTTTTTTAAAAAATTGGGAAAGAATTATTTATTTTGTTAAAAAGTGGCATAAAACAAATTTATCTCGATTTCAAGGTTTAAAAAATGATTTGTTTAAAATTTTGCAGATAGATTAAGAAATGCAGTATCTAATTCCATAACTGCAAAATAAGCTGTATCTCTATCCATTCTTTAAATACAGTCGATTCCGGTTAATCGGACCACATCGGGAAGCGATCATTTTGGTCCTAATAACCGGCTGGTCCGATTACACGAACATGCCCTATGCTACAAGACGAGACGTGCTATACGTAATATAGAAATGTCATTATGACCTTTATTTTGAGGCACACGCGTATGACGAACATGCAAACTAGAAATACTGTTGCCTATGAACTTTATTCATTGAAAAATAACTTTACAAACAGATTCTTCGAAACGATCTACACGATACTCAGCATGCGAATAAAAAAAAGTTCTTATCAAATTCAAGTCAACGTTTGAAGAACTTACTACCGAGCTGCCCGTTCTAAGAAACAAAGAGCTTGCTCACCTCCCACTGGTTCTTTTCCCTTTCGGACTTCCTGCTGTACACAGGCGACTTGTGGCTTCTTTTTCATCTTCCCTGCCACGTTCTTTGGTCCGTTTAAACGGAATTTTGGTTCAAATAAGCGAATAATATTAGGCTTATATACATAGGATTTGTTTTGGTTCTTTGAGATTCGGTCCGAATAAGCGGCTGGTCCGATTCTCCGGTGGTCCAATTAACCGGATTCGACTGTATTGGGATTTGAGCTCAAAATAACTAATATTAATAAATAAAACGAAATGCTCAGTCTTTTCACATTGTGGAGAAGTAAAACAAATATAAAATATTGCTAAATGAAATAGATTACTTATTTTCTAATTCAGGAACTGCTGATCATATTGAGAAATTGCTGTACCGAATTTGAACAAAAATTATGCATTATATTTTAATTTATGAAGTTTTTCGGGAAAAAATACTATCAAACATTAAAAATTTGAACAAAAAAAAATCTAAACATCTTCTGCAAGAAAGTAGCATCTGTTTTAAAATTTATGCAAATGAAAATATAAAAATCAGTACAAGGTTCCAAAAATAGACTTAGAAACAAAATTATAATTGTTTAATAAAGAAACCTGCTCAAATAAAAAGGAAATTAAATAAAAATAATCTCAGTTTTGCAAAAAAATTTACTTTTCATTATAGCTACCTTAATAAATTTTAAGTAAACAGAGTGATAATTTTTAAAAATCTGAAATTTATTTTTTATAGCATCCTAAGTCATGTTTATATTGTTTATATATATATTTTTAAACCCGCTTGCTTCTCTAAAAACATTTTATCTTACAAAATTTTTACAAAATGCACTATTTAGCGCAAGTCAAAATAGAATTAACAGTTCAAATGCATTAAATGAGATTTTTAAAATGCAAGAGAAATGAATATTTTATTCAAATTACAGAAAAGACTGTCGCAACTGGAAGTTCCATATAAACATGCTTATTTCTTAAATAGTCTTAATACCATAATGATGTTATGCGAACTAGTTACTTCACGTCAAAATTTGTATTACTAGCCATTATAATAAACGTAAACGAAATTAGTATTTGCTTGCAACCGCATCAAAATTCCAACGTTGTTCTGAATGACTTAATGTTATGTCAGAAAGATTGCTTTATGCTGTAATTGTGTGGAATGGTTTAAATCGCTTGTTTATTCTTAATAAATTCAAGAAATGAAGGGGAAAAAACTGACCAGAATTGTAAAAAAAATCTTATCGCAAGTTTTTATGTGTACCTTGCATAATGTATTTGTATGAAAAATAATAACAAGTAATATATATATATAAATAAAAGCAATTCCTACTTAGGTCAACAAAGAGAACTTTTATTTTAGTTACTTTTTATTAAATAATTTCAATTAATATAAATATGTATATACATATGACTCAATCACAGTGTTGGATGGCAAAATAGAAAGTAAATTTCCTTTCAATTTTTCATTTTCCTTCTTATATATGGGGTTGGACTGTTATTTTTTTTTTTTTTGTTACAACTTATTCTCTTGCTAGTTTTCTTCATTTTTTAAATTTAGAAGCTGATGGTGGTCACAATTTCTCATCACAAGAACTAGACTCGCATTCTCCAACTTCAAGTGAACAATACTGAAATACTTGAATTTTACCGATTGAGCTACTGCCTACAAATTTCAATTTTCATTACAAACTGTTAAGACTCTATTTAAAGTAATAAAAGTGAATTAAATTTAATTAAGGAAAAAAGCTGCATTAACATCAAGTGTCATCCACTTCAAGTTTTTTAAAAAAAATACATTTGAACTTGAACGGATGAATAAGAAGTATTTTATTAACAATTGAACATTTGAACAAGGTATATAAATAAATAAATAAAATGAGAGTGTGAACTAATAGTAAGAAGTGAATAAAATTTACCAGAATTGCAAATAAATTCTTCTCGTAAGTGTTTATGCAAACAATCTTGTATAATGTATTTTTATAAAGAATAATAAAGATTTACTTTAACTTAATTTTAAAATTTTAACTTTTTTTACATATTTTTTCAACGTGTAAGTTTTAAACTTGGAATGATGAATTCCAAATTGTGATTAATTTTTTTCAGTATCAACATTTATGTAATCGTAATTTGATTAGAACCATACCATACAATGTTTTCTAACCCTTTCGTAATGATAAATAATTAAATAATTGATAAATAATTGAGCAATATCATTTTATTCTTAAAGTAAGCAACACTATGTGAATATTTAAATTTCACTGAAACAGTGCAATTCACAAATTTTCAAAATGTTAAATATTATTTTCAAGATGTTAGAAGAATATTTTATTTCTACTAATATATCGTAATTTATATGTTTTTCAATTACGAGTTTTTCCTACTTGAATGATTTTATTAGTACATAAATACAATTATTCAAGTAAGAAAAATTCTGAATTCCTATTTGTAATTTTACATCGCAATTATTTTTTGACTTCTAAAAAATATTGTTGCTGTTAATTCATGAACAAAGAATTGCGTAATAAATTCATTAATAATAAACAATGAGTCAGGTTAAAAACATGTACACAAACACCGACTGCAAAATTTTAAGCGGAAACTATTTGTACTACATAGTGACAATTGTAAAATTCACGCTTTTTCTTCGTATTAGCAATTGCGTCGCTATTTTATCTTTGGGAAAATCAACACATGTGTCGAAAGATTTCGTGACTGCTATCTGTTGATTGTGAGCGCCTTCACGAAAACTGAATTTTAAATAACACCAATAAGCAAGACGCAATCATTTTGAACATCAGCTATATCTCGAAAATTTATCGACTTTCAACTTTTAATGGAAATAATCCATGCATATTTCAAGAAAACTTCTTCAAAGACAGTCTTGAAATTGGTTTGAATTGTTTTCGTCGTAATAAGTAATAAGTATCATCGTAATAAGCAGCTTCTGTATTACTTACAGTGTAGCAAATTACTAAATTCCGACTTCCTAATAACAACGCCATTCGCTATTTCGAAATTTTACTCGCATTTGAACTCACTAAAGATAGAGTTAGTGAAAATTAGTTGTTTATTTTTTGACATTATGTGCTGCGAAAATTTGTTAAATAACTATTGCGTCTCTTAACTGGCATCCTGAATAATATTTAAACTTAAGAAAGTAATCTTATTATAGATAATTGATTTCAAAGCCAACTATTGATAGAACAGTTATTAGTGATTTTCCAAATAAAGAAAAAATTAAATATTTCTGAATTATTATAAGATATTTTCTATATGCAGAATTGCAAAAAACGTTATTGACATTCTTCTATACAAAAAGTAACAGCAAGAAATTTTATTGCCAATTTCCGATAGATGTATAAAGATCAAATTGGAAAAACATTCCTTCTAATTGAAAAAAAAAGAATTCCAAGAAAAAAATCTTTATACTCAATTTTAATTATTTCATCCAATATGGAAAATTTGATAAACTGGGTTTCACAGGCGATTTATGAAAAACGCATTTTGCCCCAATGAATTATTTTTCTCTATATACAGCAAGAAATTTAATTTCCAATAGGTATATAGAGATAAAATTAATAAAAGATTCCTTCTATTAAAATAAAAAATTCTTCACATTTTTAACTCCAATTTTAATTATTTCATCCGAAATGGAAAATCTGCAAACTGGATTTCACTGATGATTTATGAGCGATGTATTTTGTCCCAAGAAATTATTTTTCACTGTCTACAATTTCAAAACCGACCAAAAATTGCGCCAAGCATCTACTTATACGAAAACGAGGTTGGATGACACGTGATAGTATGGGCCCTCCTCCCCCCGCCAGGTTTGAAGGTTAACGTAAACAAGGACGACGAAGCACGTGGTCCGGTGACTTCGTTTCTGCCCGAACGGGGCCGTTCTGACGTCACGTTTAGTAAAAAGGCAGAAGCAGATTGTTTCTTCCAAGAGTCAGCTGAGAGTGTTTCGAAGCCGAGAATTGGAAGATCTCCAGGCGATCGAATGAGCTGTGTTCAAATAGCTTTGTAGATTAAACACGTAAATTTACAGATACAAAAAAAACTTTGCTTTTTTTGGAACTTTTAACAAAGAACGTTGCCATATGAAATGAAAATTGAAGATCTATGTTAAAGCAGGGATGTAGTATCTGAGAATTTTGTGGAATTAGAAAAAAAATTGTTTATATATATATTTTTAGAGCAGCTGCAACTGAATATTCATAAAATAAATTTTACTTATTTAGTTCAAAATTCGAAGGTGAAGTTGTTCAGAACAAAATTAATCATCAAATCGTCAAAAAAACCCCTGATATTTTCTGTTTTTAGGAAGTTACGAATGTGAAAAAATAAAAACGATTGAAGTTTAGTATAATGAGATACTTCCTAATTGGTGTGAACTGATTTGTGAAAAAGTAATCCATCGAAGATGTCTAGCTCGGATCTGAACACTAGTCTGTTATGGCAAACCCTCTCTAAGGACGTGTACACTCAAGGCAGAACAGAAAAGGGGTTCCCCCCAGATGTCATCTCGGAGGTCCATGAGAGCATGATGGAATCGCAACCCCTTCTGATGTCTGCCAGTCAACAGAAGAAAAAGATGAAACAGAAAGAAGGTATGAAATGATTTGTCTATTTTTACTTTAAAAAAAAATATTGTATAATTTTTTTCACTTTATTAAGTTTTTTGTATAACTGTTGCAATATCCATTTGCAACATTCTTTAATGAATACAATTATTTTGTACTAATATAAAGAATAAATATTTATCATGAAATTAAGTTACGTTAATATTATTATTTTATAATATTAGGCGATATTAATTTAATATTATAATAAGCGACAAAATTTTTCATTTATTGATATAAAAGGCATCTTAGAAATTCGTTTAATATAGTAAAATCTAGGATAGAAGTATATTCAAATAAACGAAAACTCTAGGTACATGCAAGAAATGATGGTAGTATACGAACATTTTTAACTAGCAGACATCTCATAATTAGGGCTTCATCCAAGCTTTTCAACAAACCGATGATGGAACTTCATCATCGCGATATATCATTGAACACATATCGATATTTTTCGATATATCATGATATCATTATGTATTTGTTGGTGTTATAATTTAGCTGCTCTTAACATATTGACTGATCAGAACAACTCTAAATAAAACATAGTATCGATTTATTCAAATGGTTAGAAAATAATTTCAGCACAGCAACCGTTAGCAACTACCTAATAGTCAGAAAATCATCTAACAATTCTCCTGATTTAAAAAATTGAGTTCGATTAGTTAAGGTTTACCATTTTTCTGGATCTTATTTTAAATGGTTCAAATTGTCCCAATTTTTACTTTAATTCCAATAAACCCCATCAGATATACATAAACTGCTGATATGAAATTTTTTAGTTAGTTGAAATTAGATTCTTTGTGTAAGTCGTTCCCGTTTTTCACGATACATGAAATAATTTATTTTATCAAATGATAGAGTTGTAGTATCATTGAAAAATTTCTAAAGTAATAGACATCGTAATTAATATGAATAGTAAAACGATTAACCAGGACAACCAATCCCCTCAAATCCTTTCTCTATTTTCTTTTAATGAAGACTAGATTTTTCAAGAAAGAGATGATATGCAGAAGATCCAGTAAATTTGGTGTATCCAAAATTGAAAACTACTTCACCAATTGTCAAATGAGTTTTGAAATCAACAGTTGAATAATTTTGTGATTATTAAATAATTCAATCAAAATGTATTGTTTTATTTTAATACTTTTAATTTCGTTTAGTGTTTTCTACAATCATAATAAAAACATTTTCAAATATGTTTGTGTGCATTGCGTGAAGATCCAACTTGTAATTTTGATTTTTCGCTCTATAAATAAAACTAAAACTAAGATAATAATTAAACGAAAAGTAATAAATGAATAAATTTTAACATTTCTAGATTTTATGTAATTTATATGAATTTATTATTAAATGTCCCATGAATCCTTTAATGATGGTATGATTTCTGCTTACCATACAAATACCTTGATACTTGAAATTATTATGATTAAAATATCAATCCTCGCTATTTGACATTCAAAATATTCTTTTCAATTGCTAAAATGTTAAATACACCAATTCATCTCGTCGATAAGCAACAGCTAGTTGATTGGAAGTCAATGGCCCATACGCAAATGTTTATGTCTGGGAATATTTCAATACCTGTTTTTTTTTCTGGTACAAAAGCCATAGTTTTGACTACACTGCTCCAAACTAGGCTTAAAATCATATGAATGTACAATAATCAAAAAGGCACATTCTATACGTGTACTTAAAAATAAAAAAGTTTTAAATAAGTGCATAAAATTTGATGGACTTCAAATATTCAAAAATTTGAATATATAGTGTTTTATCATGAATCTAATGGAATATTAGAATTAAAAAAAATAATAAACATTGAGAGTTGACAATGTGCTATACTGACATTTGACAGCCACTTTGAGAACATGGAGGTAACTCACTTAGTAACAGATGGAGATTTGTGAATATAGTATGCCCAGTGGATAAATGGGTTAACACTGTATCTGCTTTTCGATTCGGTAATGAAAACCACTTTTGCACACTTTTTAATAGCATGTAGTTTGTTAGTTTCAAAATCCCATAGAGCTTGCTATTTGAAATAAAGAAACATTTATCAAATGCCTTTTTAATAGGATAGTATAGAAATGAGATTTTGAAATAGTCTTAATATTCTGGTGGATAATAACAGGCTTGTACGAATAGATAATTTGTCATAGATAACGAAAAAAAAAAAAGGAATGCCGTTACTAGCATTCCTATGAACATGCCTATCACGTTTGTTATAAGTACGCCATGAGCATTATTAATCTTCTGTGATTAGGCGCTGTCATCTGCATTTGAGTCAAAAATGTCATTAAAGAGACAAAAAAGGGCATCGACTCCTACTATAAAGCTATGAGTAGTTGGATTTTTTAACGATATTTTAGGAATACTTGACAGAACATTCATCATTGTTTGCAACAGCAATCAGTACTATCTCAGAAAATATGGTAATCAAGTCACATGCTGGTCTGTATGCACAAATAAGACAACTGTTTTCGCTGCGTGATTGTGGCCGAACAGCTTAAATTCTGCCGAAGAAAATCGGGTTTTTGTTTGCATCAAAGATGGAAAGAGAAAAATAACGAATTGATATTAAAGGACGATCAATAATTCCAAATTACCACCATCTATGACTTCATTCATGTCAGACAAAAATTTCTAGGAAAGGAGCGTGGAGACTTATTGAATTCTAAAATAAGAGCAATTTCCCTTTTAGTGTCAGTAAGTCTAGGTGAATCCTTGAAATTATGATGCCTGCGGCTTACCCAATTGTAACACCATTCTCATCGTTATTTCATGTATCCTCATAGCAAATTTCTGAATTGGTTGTTCTGCCATTGTTTTTGTCACCATTCAAAGTATCGTTTCCTAACAGAATTGCCCTGTTTTCTAAACCGCTTCTGCCACTCAATATGTTCTACTCATTATTTCAATATATGGATTTCTTACGAGATCTATGACACTGAACGAGTATTCATAATATCGACACTTTAAGTGTGCATAATAAATTAAACGTTTGGTGTAGCAAGCATAATGCTTCATTCCACAAATTGGCATATAGCATCTCCACAATAAATACATTAGTATACTTTCTATATATAGATAGTATATAAGAATTCATCTCTGAGAATCTTTGATGCGATTCATCTCAGGACGCCGATTAGAGAGCCGCGAAAGGATTAAAAAGAAATTTTACTGCCTTTGCCTTTGAAAATCTTATATTTAATACACAGATTGGATATTCTATTATTATAAAAGATTCAGTTACTATTTTAATTTTTTTTGTTTAATTTTGAAATGTATATAGGACGTTTATTTGAAAATTTTAATGAACTAATTATTCTTTATTTTGAATATTCTTGACGGATAAATAATAAATAATCCATTCTATGCCATCAAACACTTGACGATGATGTGGTGTCCGCGTTATCACGAAAACGGGTTGTTGTAGCATTCGAGGACAGAAGTCTGAATTCTAGATCAAGTGAAGATGGCATTTGCACACTCGCTTGCGCAATACCTTTTTACAGGGTGTAAGGACACTTTCACACACCTCACAGATAGAATAAGGGCGAAGAACAACCATTTCCGAACCAGGATAAGAACCCGGGACGCCCATATTACAAGGAAGACGTGCTACCCTTAGGCCAGGGCGCCAGCATCAAAGCACTTAATTAGAGTGATTAAAAAGGGGAGACATAGTGGTTAGCTGATAGAAGTTTTTTCAACAGATTTTTTTTTATAATTCTAAGTTTCATCCATTTCCAACCCTCATGCAACGGCATTAAACTGAATAAGTAAATATTTCGGGATATTGTTTAAATAAAGACAAATATCACTGAATATATCTGATATGGATATCTACTGAAAATTAATACTGTGACCCACTTTCACCAGGATTTTTTTATAAAGGAAGAACAGATTTTATAGCAAAAAATGAACAAAAAACATTTTAGATATCAATACCTTTAAGTAACAGTGTTAAATTGAATAAGTAAACTTAAAGATAATAAGTAAATAGTTCGTTATATTATTTGAATAAAGAAGAACAACACTGAATATCTACTTGAAAATAATGCTGTGATCCATTTTCATCAGAATATTTATACAGAAAGAACAGATTTTAAAGTTAAAAAAAATGATGAAAATTTTCTAGATAACAATACCCTTATGTAAAGATGTTAAATTGAATAAGTGAACTTAAAATGAACTAGTAAATTGTTCGAGATATTATCTGGATAAAGGCAAACAGTCCTCAATATCTCTGGACCGGACATCTACCTGAAAATAATGCTGTGAGCATTTTCAGCAAGGTTATTTTTATGTAGAAAGGATAGATTTTATGGTAAAAAATGAAAGGAAAAAATCATTTCTAGATATCACTGGTACAATCTCGTGTACATAATTTTAGCATGGCATTAAAAACTGTTTCGATCTTTATGAAGTATCAAGATTAGCACCTTAGACTGTCATATTTTAAAATATGCATAAAATTTCGCATATGCATAAAATTTCCACTTTTTAATATATTTTCTTGATAAAAATTCCGTTCATATCATCTCAAAATAGTCTTGATCTAACATATGAAATATCACTAAATTCGTCTTCTAGAATTTTGCAAATTTAAGTATACCTTATATTTACACATTACCTTTCAGAGATTATATTTCTATATAAGGCATTTTTTAAATTCTGAATTCAAGAAACGCTCTTTGAAATCTGATTTACTAGTATCCGAGCTAAAGTGTACTATGGTTACGCATTAATAATTGTAACACATATAACGGGTTATTTTAGTGTTAAGTGCGATATTTTTCACTTACGTAACTTGCAAATAGACTTTAATTGTAATGCTTTGCAGGAGTTCTTATTTTTTGCATTTTATTCCTTTTTTTGTATTTTAAAATTCACTTCATGAAAATTATAGTCATTATTAAAAATTCATTACAACTATACAGTGATTTAATGATTTTCTTAATGAAAATATTTTTTAGAACATTTGTCTTGAAATGTCATCCATTATTCTAAGTACTTTTTTCTTGATTTTCCTAATCATTTAATGATGCAGATTTTATCTAAAATTGATATCCACAAGAAATAAGTTGAAAAAAAATGCCAGTAGAGGTAGTAAATGGAAGAATTTATAATTTATTCAATACCTTCTATTAGTTCACACTCTCCTATATATATTAATTTATATATTTTGATCAAATTTTCAGTCATTAATAAAATACTTTTAATTCCTCCATTCAAGCTCAAATATATTGTTTTAAACTTGTAATGGAAAACACTTGATTTTAATACAGTTTGTTTTCAAACATTAATTTACTAATGAAACTAAATTAGTTTTTCATACTTTAAATAGAGTTTTAGAAGTTTGTAATGAAAATGGAAAAAGACTGGTAGTAGCTCAATCAGTAAAATGTAAGGATTTCAGCATTTTTCACTCGAAGGTGAAGAATGCGAGTTTTGTTACAGTGAAAACCAATTATTTTTTTATACTTAATAATTTTTTTATTAATTATTTGATACGAAGTAACTAAAGTAAATTTAAGAAATTATAGTTCTTGTTGTCACAATTCAAATACCGTATTGCCTGCTATATATTAAGGTCAATCTAAAAATTAATTATTATTAATATTAACTCTTCATTATTGATAACTAGCCGCTTTTGGCGACCAGCTGGTTCGTTATGAGTAATTCGTTCTAATATTTTCAATTAAATCACATATTCATTAGCCTTGAAGTAATTCCGGGCATGTATTGGCCTGAAATTAATATTTTCTTTAAGATGATGGACGGAAAGTTCTTAAAGTACACCTTTTCCAAATAATATTCTTTAATTTTATAGATCAGTCAGTTTTAACCATCGGTTATGCTTCCAAAATATTAAAAAAAAAATTTCGATGATGTTGCCAAAATATTAAATATGTGTTTTTAAAGAAAGCGAGAAAGGGAAAAAAAAGTATTGAATTAATGATACAGATATTGCAAACGATTACATAAATATGCCATTAGGTCGGGATTTCAATGCATATCCTGTCTAAATTCAATCAGGTTTACTGCAAATAAAGAAGATTTATTGAGTTAATGTTATAGATATTGCAAACGATTGTAGAAACCTTTGCTTTGCATTTATTTTTTAAAGAAAATATCACATTTTATATTTATTTTATTTTATCCAGTCACGTGTTAAAAATTGCATTTCTTTAGATTTGATTTACGATCATAGTTTTTTTATTTTTTTATTTGAACTTCCGTCATTGTTTTCTTTTATTTCATCCAGTCACGTGATAAAAACATGGTTAAAATATTTCTTTAAAAATTCGTTAAAAATAAAAGCTTGAGTTATACATTAAAACACTGATACCATTAAAAGGCTAATTTTTTAATCTTTAAATTGATGTAAAAATCATGTTTATGCGATCATATTTTCGGAAGTTATAGCGGAAACAAGTCGAAATTTAGCTTAAATTTTAATTAATTCAAATTCTAATTAGAAATTCGAAAAAAGGGCTCCGAGATGCACATTCCGAACCTCCAAGGTATACATATACCAAATTTGGTAGCTGTAGGTCCAACGGTCTGGCCTGTAGAGCGCCAACACACGCACACACACACACATTGAGCTTTATTATAAGTATAGAGTATAAATAACTAAATAAGCTAGTTTGAATAATTTATGACCGTTTATCACATTAACTGGTTATTATAAATAATAACTAATGAAGTTTTGCCAATATCAAAATTAGAGGAAACACTGATTGATTTCTCACCCAAAATATTAATCTACTTTATCTGCTATTAAATCCGCTTTTTCAAATGCTTCAAAATATCATTTCTTCTTCTTCAACAGATAGATATTGGGATTGCTCAATGACTTATTCCCTGATCTCCAAAAAAAGGACAACATTAGTTAATTATGAAATAAGGAAAAAGAAGTTAGAAATAGTAAAACCCTATTTTAGCCCACCTCTGACGACTTTTTCAAAATCTCGCCAATTTTTCAAAATCTTGCCAAATCGAAAGCATTTGAATTAAAAGGTTAAGAAAAAAGAATTCTTACCTTTCGCCAAAAAATTCTTATTATTCACCAAAGGTGGGCTAAAATAAGATCGACCCGTTAGAAAAACATAATGGAAAAATTTCGTTGCAAGTTTAAAAATATATATAAAGAACCACACCCATATCTCAATACTATATAAACCGTTTAATCACTGGCTAAACTTCAGTGGGAATTATTAATGATAATCGGTTAAAGTGAATAACTTACGGTATTTCACACTTTGAACAAAAGAAGCAGTAATTATCAATATATACTTTATATACATATATATACTTTCTCTATTACAATAACTAATTTTTTACTTAATAGTATAAAAAAGGAGTGTTACACTTATACATGTCAAGTTTAAACATGGTCATGTTCAACTTAACCATGCACAGGTCGCGTGGATTACAATAGTGACTTTAAGTGACTTTGATGTTTATAAAATGATTAAGAAGTGCCTTGTTATGTTTAAAGTTGATTAAAGAATGTTGATTAATTATTTTGGAGTTTTATTTTGATTTGAAAATGGACTACAATTGTAATCCGTGCGACCTTTTACGGGATTTTATAGAGCGCGACCGGTGCAGGGTTAAAACATATTTCTGAAACCGATATTGTGTTTGCGAATCTGAAATTTAGTTCAAAACCCATAGTTGATAATTATGATATAATAAAATTAAATATATTATTCTATCATAATCTTTCATACATAAAAATGAGCTACACTATTTCGAACCTTAAAATTTCATTTTTTATTGTTCAAGTCTTTTACATAAATTTATTAATGAAGCAAGAAATGAAAGAAAAATAATCGAAAATATTTATTTTGAAATGTTGGCTAAAATTATACAGAATTTGTTTTGTTAAACTTTATCTACATCAAATCAAAATTTTATTATTCAGTAAATAGTAAAATTGTTCACAACTAATTAGTTTAAATATATTAATGTCTAGTTTTAAAGCAAACATTAAGGTTATTTTAGGACAAACCTCATAATTTTGAACCGCGGTCAGATGGCCAGAACGACACCTTTTGTCTCTCAGAATTAAGCTACACATTTTGCTTTATCCCGTTCCGTTTCCATTTTCCCCCAAATCTGCATCATTTAGAAAAAAGATTTTATTTGCTGTCTTATCACATCTTGAAAATTGTATGTTGTTATTTATGAACGTTTTGAAGTTATTTAAATCTAAATTTGTATAAATTTCTGAGACACCCAATATACCTTTCGCTTTCAGCTGATTCACTCAAATTTTGGTTGTATGTGCTTTCAATGAATATCTTATTCAAGATTTAGTACTCATAATTACAGCAGGAAAATATTTTAAAACAATTTGTAGCTTAAATGAAAACATTATCATATTAACAGATTGTTCAGCTTAACAAGCATCCAATACGACATATGTTAACCACCCATTAGAATCCGCAGCATTATAACGATGATAGAAAACTTAATTGTGCGTTTCATATAAATTCACAATATTGCAAATTCACTTTTTATTCTTCTCTACTTTTTTTGTGAACTATGCAACAATTTTTTTTTTATTAGCTTTCACCAAAGGATATTTAATAGCTGTATTTTCTTCCAATGAAACAACGAAGAATAGAACTTCTAAGCTAAAATATAAAATATAATCTGCTTTTTCAAACGTTGTCAAAATTGTGGGAATCTTTAAACAATTATTCAGTTGATATCAATAAATAGATAATTATTTAGATTTAAAAATAGGGTAAAAATCGTTTTGAAATTGCTATACTTTCGAAAGCTTGGAAGAAAAGGCTAAAATTTTGCTTTATTTTTAAAGAATTAAAATTAAAAAATAGCTTCGAGAATTGAATTTCTTCTCATATTTTCACTCTCAAAATTATATCTCTTCTAACTTTGGTAGTTTTGGGTCAAACGTTCTCTCCTGTAGAACGCCAACACACACACAGCTCATTATTAGTAGAGATTAACACTGAGTAAAGATAAACATAATGCGTTTTACTGAAATATTCTTTTGAAAAAAATTATGCAAATTCTATATTTTATTCTTCTTGCTTCCTTCGCAATACGTGGCTAAAAACCAAAAGAGGCTTCAAAAAATTAAAAATTCATATAACGATTTCTTCTACTTTCTGCTGTCCCACGAGTTTCTTCTTTCTTCTCACAACCAAGCACACGAAATTTTTGCACGAACTACCCTATTACTATGCACATCTTGAAATGAGTCGCATTTAATGTTTCCGGGTCAGAAGCCTTAAGGTCTTTTTTCGAAAGTGTTGCTTTCGATTTGCCTTCATCTGTTGACCTTTTGGGTCCAAATGCAACACAAAGGAAAGCTGACAAAACTGTTAAGTGCCATTCGGCATTTCATTTAGTGCTCATTGTTTTGCGACCTTAGTTCAAGTTGCCGAGTTTTCTGAACTTAGAGCATAGAGTTCTAAAAACTGGGCCGTGGTTTCAAGAGATAAGAAATATTAGACAAAATTCAATATGAAAGTATAAGAAATTATAAAAGAAGTGACCAATTTTATGCTTTCTTATAGAGAAATGCTAAAATGTTGCTTTATTTTTATTTTATCTAGTAGTATAGAGAAAGTACTGTAAGCGCCAAATGATTCGAACTCGAATTTCAAAGTTTTAGACCTCTCTAAGTTCGAAAAACACATTTTAGGGAAATGTCTGACCTTCTGTGACAACTGAAAACCCATTTCAGCTTGGCGGATAAAATTTGATTTACCGTCTCTATACCAAAATTATAAATTGTTCTCAAATTTTGAGCAAACTTCGCTCAGATGTTTTCGCAGTTTGAATATGAATTAATGCATTAATTACAAAGAAAGACAGCTAGGTGCATGAAATTCGTTACTCAGAATTAATATCTATAACCTAAACATCTTACAAATTTTGAGACATGATTGAATACAGACTGACCGCCTATTGGTCTATGCTTTCAGAAACATATAAACGTGATAACTCAAAATGCAATGATTTAAATAAATCAGATTCGTTATGAAATTTTATAACTACATTTGTAGTTCTGTATCAAATTTTTGTTTACAATCGGCAGAGAAGATGGTATCTAAAACATAAATTCGATTTTCGAATACTATTAACCTTGTACCAGAAAAAAATCTTAAAATATTCGTCAATGCTCAGATAATACATTAAGTAAAAATATATAAGTTAATATTTAAGACTTTTATCATAAAAATAAAAGTCATACAAGAAGTTTTCCGCCTTTTTTGAAGTTTTGCAATGTTTGCGGGGGATGGGGATTTAACATATTATTAGAGAGTAGGCAAGAAAGTTTTGGGGATACCTATCATATTAATAATATTTGATAATCATAAAGTATGTCCTATCAATGATTCTCCCGAAGGCACACGGATAAAAAAAACACAAAAAACTGAATGACCGGACCGCCGTTACAGCAACACTGAGTGGGACTGTGGAACCTAAGGGTCATCACCTGTCACGGTACAACACTTCCCTAAGAAAGCACTGCCCGTCATCGATGGGAGAAGCCAGATCCCAACAATTTTGTGTACCCTCCAAGTTGTAGAGCACCAATCAAAATGTCGGAAGCTTTTCATCCTCATTTCGAGGTGCCTCCGGAAGGATTAGGTGTAAAGCAAAGAACCCTTATTAAATAATTTAAGACAAAGAATTTAAAATACAGTTTGTTTTCGCTAATTACAAAGCTCAGACAGATCCAAATTGTTATCTTAGCGATTATTCTTATTTATAAGTCAATATGATTCAGCTACATAATTTCATTTTTTTACGCTCAAAAAGAAACAAAAATTTCTGGCGAAATAGTATTGGATTTCAGACCTGACGCCAGTCTTGCGATTGTGAAAGTGAATACGATATTCTTTGTCCAAGGGCACAGCGATAAACAGGTCTGTTGCGTTCGTTTTATTTATTCTTCAGATATGGCAACAACAATATTATTCATTTGAATCATAAGCAAGCTTGTTTCTGTTTCTTTGAAACATCATTCGATTCTTTTAAGGTATCGGTATCATATCTACACTTTATATATGAATGAAATATTGCATTTGCATAATAAGAAATGATAAATGGAAGTTGTTAGTGAGTTTAACTAACCTTCTGCGCGTAGGAGGTTTAGACAGTTTTGTTTTATCCATTCATATGCATTCATTGATAAAAGTGATTTGATTTTACGAGTGCGTACTATTTTAGCAAAACAAATATATTTTATGAATGATTGTAAGCGGTGAAAACAACATGAAAACAAAATATATATTAAAGTTTAAATTTTTTTGTATTGTTTCTTTGAGAAATTCTTAAAAGCTCATCAAAAAACAAGCAAAAATTAACTGACATGTATTTTTTTTTCTTTTCAAACTATGTATTGACAATAATGGTTTGAATTAAATAATCGATTCTTTCGAAGATTATTTTTCACCCTTTAATTTGATTCGTAAGTGGTATATTGAGCAAGGGAAAAAACCCAATTATAAACGCGATTTTTCATTTTAAATCGGTGATAATGGTATCTTCGAAATTTTCACGAATGTGAAGTTGCCTTACTTTTCTCATAAAATTTTAAACTTTTTAAAAGCGTGAGCGTTACAAGAGCCTATTTTCGAAGTCTCGAACATGAGCACATTTTTAGACCGATTGAAATCAAAATGGAAGACTAACAATTTAGTAAAAAGATGATATATCAGCTTCGATTGAAATAATAGCATTTTTGAGCTATCACTAATGCACGAAACGAGAAATCAGACCGAAAAACGGACCCTTTCTTGGATCTGATTCAATATTTGCTACACATATATACTTCAGATTTTGAATCTGTGTATTAAATTTTATCAGTCTAACACTGTATGAATAAAAGTTTTGTATTCAGTTTCCTCCGAACAGCTAAATAGATTTTTTGCAAATGGATTTCGATCAAAATTTGGATCCGCAAATTTATTTAAAGTTCTCATACCGACATCCGACAGACAGATATTATTTCAACATGTGTTTTTTCAATTCATGATGATTTCACGTTCGTCAAACTCTTGGGGTCAGATTTTCAAATGATTTCAATGCATCCTTTTATGTATAGTATGTTGCAATTAGGGAAAGTAGATGAAAAATATGTATATTTTTAAAATTTTAGTCAAATAGTTTTTTAACTGTTAGGAACTGACACCTGTCTCTTCTGAGAAGGAATTCCTGCTTTACTATCATTTAAAAATTCTAGAAAAAGTGAAATTGCATAACTGTTATATCTTGCGTATGAAACAAGTTAGATATTTTTGTAAATATCGGTTATTATTATATGTAATATTGTATTAGAATAAAACATATCGAGTATAGTTTGCCTGCAATAATATGTTTTACATTAAAAATACCAATAGAGTATAGACTTCTTTCCATAACATATAGATTTTTTTACCAAAGTACATCAAATAAATATTTAAATGAGCTGTGAAACTTAAAATATAAAATTATAACCTCTTTTCATCTCTTAGTAATTGGAATACTGTGCGCTTTTACACCTTGATTTATCTGTAATATGAATTGACAGTCTATGCGATCTAGTTTTAAAAATATGTAGTATATGAAAAATAAAATTTTAATTCACTTCCTACTTAGATGAACAAAGAAAAAAAATCAATTTTAGTTACTTTTAATTAAATGATTATTAAATAAATTTTTGAAGTATAAAAAAAATTATTGATTTTCTCAGATATGAATTCGTATTCTTCATCTTCACATGAAAAATACTGAAATACTTGCATTTTACTGATTGATATACTGCTGTTGATTTCAATTTTCATTAAAAACTGCTAAAACTCTATTTAAAGCATTAAAAATTAGTTATATTCAGTTAATGAATTAAAATTTAAAAAAGAACTTTTGACATCGGCATCCATTACGAGTTTAAAAATGTATTTAGAGTGGATGAACAAAAAGTATTTTATTAATGATTTATTTATTATTTCTTGATGTATAAAAAGGGATCGATTTCAAACCAGTACACATGTCGCTTCAAAATAAAATTGACAAATGTTTTTATTCATTTGTTCATTCAAAAAAAGTCATCGTAAAACAAAAAAAAAACATCGTAAAATCGTAAAACAAAATATAAAACAGTACCGTAAGCGGTTAATTACAATTTTTGAAATGAACTAAGTTGCCAAATAAATAAATTTGAAAAATATATATCAATTTTATGAATTATATTAGTATAATAATGCGTTATTAAATATTATTCTTATTTGTTTTATTAAGTTCATTTAATTATTAAAATCTTTATTAACACCGAACATCAATTTAATTAAAGTTGTGTACACTTATAGCTACTGCATAGTCATGATTCCTTGTAAAAAAATAATTATCACTTTCAAAAACTGATTAAGTAAGAAATTAATCTGAAAAAGAATTAATATGCTGTTTAAGTTTAAAATGTGTTGATATATGAAACTAAATTACTAGTTTATTGAAAGAAAAGCTCCATGATGTGAATTAATAAAATACTGAAACCTACCTCCGTATCAGATATATAATTAATAATAAAATTTAAAAATAATGTAACAGTATATCTATGACATTTACAATGTAATTATGATGCGTTGAATCAGAGTAGAAATCAGACTTTCTCTTATTATTTTTCTTGCTAATCTGACCGGTTCTATAAATATCAAGATATTGGCCTGGAATTTTATATTGAAAATGCCGTGACTGAGAAATTGTCTTGACAGCTCTCGATCACCTCGCAAAATCTATATTCATTGTTTTCATGAAGGTATTCCGATTTCTTGTCGACATTTAAAGGGTTTTCCGGCGCCCATCAAGGTTGTCTGATGGTCAATATGTTTGCGCTTTCTACAATTAAAAAAAATATGTCTTGTTGCTGTCATCTCAATGTTTTCAAGTGACAACTAGATAGAAATTTGATCATTCCCCGTGCATTGATGTAGTTCCAAAGTAGTCAGATAACTATCCGTCATTCTAGATCTTTCACAGTCATTTACATTTTGAGAATTTTTCAGACGAATATACAAGTTATATTATTTAAGGAGTCCGAACACGCTCGGGGTATATTTTTTTACCTTCAAGGTAACAAAATTTATACCAAAATAGTTTCCTTTAGGGAATGAAGTTCAAGCTCATGGTTATAATAGTAATAAAAATATTTAGAATCAGTTGATGAAATTTTATCAGTTGAATAAATTATCATGAAATTTTTAGTAAATTCAAGACGTTATTATTCATTCAAAAAGCTGTAAATTAAAAAAAATATTCACAATATAAATTTTTTAGTTAATTCCCTAGAAAAAGTGAGAAAACAAAGTCCACCAAATTTAATACTAATATGATAATTACATTTTGAGTTATTTGATTTGAAGTTAGCAACAAATAAATATAAATAAATTCTGATAAATTGCATTTAAATTAAACAGTAACATCTTTTAATAATAAATAATGTGTGCACATATTTAAAATTCACCATATTTTATAGTAACATTTTTGTAATATTAATATAGTAACATTTTTGCTCATAATAGTTAATATTATTGTTAATAGGATAAATATTCTTGATGCATAGTCTTGGTTTTTATCATGAAAATCTCTCTCGTTAGCTACTGTTTGACTTATCTAATGACTATATCACTAACAAACGGAAATCAAAATATATCTCCAATACAAATAAATTTACTACCACTAAAGATTTCATGATGTCCTTTATTGAAAAAAAAAATGAAACTTTTTTGTATCAGTATTTAAATAAAAATTCAATGCACAGAATCGACGCAGAAAGAAAAATCCATGTTCCTGATAAAATGTTTGTTTTTCTCGAAATTTCTTATTCGAGATTTGTTTATATTTGTTATACATTTGTGTGTAATAAATATTTTTTTGAATAAAAGCAATGTGTTGTATCATAGGTATTATCTGTTCTAGATTTCTGTTTCATGTGTATTTGGAATTTGTGATATCATTATGATGCTCTGTTGATTATGCGATAGCTTACCATCTGTTTGACCGAATTAGATTACTTATAAAATTCCGTCTGCAACTTCATATTAAAAAATATTTTTGTGATAATAAACATGACTATGAAACTGTGATAATGGTTTTAATTTCGAGAAATTTTGAACAGACAAATTTGGTTCCCTTTAAATACTATAAGTTTATTTTAACGAGATTCATTATATTTATTTTCCGATTCTTTTTCTGATTCTCTTTGACATTTTTTATTACAATTTAGTCATTAATAAATATCCAAAAATATCTGATACTTTTTGACACAAAATTGTTGCATCACATAATATATACAATGTTTAAACGATAGAATAAATTTATTTCTTTGACCTCCGTATTCGAAAGTCGCCATTACATTAACATAATTTTCAGACAATTCGCATCATGTCTGTATAAAATTCTTATTTTGTTGTATTTTCTGTTAAAAATGGCAGGAAAACAAACTTTATAATCTAAAAACGTTTTATTGAGGTTTGCAATAGCTGGTAATAAGGTTATAAAAAGATTTCTAAAACTTTACTTTCTTGATTCTTCTTAAAGACAAAACCCTATCGCGAATTCATTTACTCAAAATCCATCGTCTGTATGCTTTCTATCTAATATTCATACGTTTGAGGTTTGACAACCAAATTTGAATTTGAAAATAACGATAAATATCTGACAGGAAAGTGAAGAACAATTTTGTATTCTAATTAGTAACCGGAAGTACAAAAAACACAATCTGCAGCAAAAAATTAAAAAAAAATTATAAATGAGCGTTTGCATTTCATCGTCATATCGCAGATTATTGTTTACTTATTAAGCAATCTTATTGATATCCATAATATGAATTGAGAGTGAATAATCATTATAATAGTTTGAGTTTCTTCTGTACAGTATTGTGACATCTGAAAGAAGTGTAATTTTCGAATAATGCAACTGCATTATCTTACAGCATATTTAAACAATTCCAATAACATTATCATTTTGATAATAAATTTCAGATTTTTTTCCTGCGGCATGTTTTGATTATATACTTTATTTCCACTTACTTTACAAGAATTTTGAACACGAATTGGTTCATATTAAAATCATGGTTCAAAGAGTTAATTAATTAATGATTAATATTCTTAATTATGCTGTTTAAAAACCTCTAAATATATATTTAATTAAAATTATGTCGAATTCTGTAACTGAATAATATTTAGATTGTGTCCAAATTTTTATTTATTTGTTCTGAAATTATTTTTAAATTGAATTTTCAATATTTTATGCTGAATTTTTAGATCATTCTCTCTTTCTAACTGAAGCTTTAATCAATAATTAACAACATTGTTAATCCAAAACATATATAGCGAATAAGATTTTTAAAAATATTCTAGGTAGTATATTAGAGAAGGGATAAAATTAATCGAAATTTCGACTGAATAAGGACTTTTATTGGATTTTTTTGGGCCGTATTTATATATAAAGCAATCAATTCAAAAATAAAATGGATTTTGTGCAACCAATCCCAATTTAAAATACTTTTTACTCTAAACTTTTACTGCCAGTAAGCTATCTTTACCTCTACAACAGAAAATTTTTGTTGCCAGGGGAAACATATATGAAAAATTTGATCATGCCAAGGTCTTCAAAAAGGTGATAAGATTTTACTCTGATAGAAAGAACACTGAATTTACAGATCAGTCTGATTTGATTTGATTAGAACCCTGTAAGGAATTACGTCATGTCATTGCATTTATGAGCTTGATATAGATTTTTCAATGGAATGCTTTAAAATAAATTACGGAGAAATTATCTATATATTATGAAACAGAAACATATCTTTCTGTCGATCACGTGAACAGCATGAAATTTTCACATGTAATTTTTGATTCCTTTTTAGATCAATTGTGCATTTCAGTTTTTAGATGTAAATATTTATACATTTTATTAACAAGACTTGTTACAAATTCTAAAATAACAGAACTTCAAATAAATAATATTTAATTTTCAAGTTTATTTTTCAATACTGAGAAGTCTTCTGATGGAAATAAGTTTGGGAAATTTTTCCTCGTCTAAAACGGAAATGTAAGTGGAAGAAATTTGTGGAGGTTTGTCCTGAAGAATTTCATAGTTTATAATATGAAGGTTGACTCAAAATTAAAATTTGTCCCCATTCGTGCACTAGAGCGTCGGCAACCCTATTAAAAATATCTGATAGCGGATAGCTTTGAGTTAATAAAAATGGAGCGTTGCACTACAGTGCAACATGTTTTCATTCTTTAAAAATTTCAAGAATAATGAATGTATGGCGGCCACAGTTCGAAAATTTGAAAACTGGCCTCCTTAGATTGTGTGATTTATCACCATTGGTTTTCTTTTTATGGGGTTATTTGAAGTCAATGGTCTGCCAACAAGACCACAGGCATGCGTGCATTGAAGAACGAAATTCTACCAAATTTAGCCACATTTATGGAGATTGATTATGGGTTACATATGAAAATCTTTTCAATCTTGCCTACATATGAACTAGTCCTTTAAATTTAAATTGGTCAAAAAATTACAAAAATGCAAAATTACAGTATTCATTTTACAGTTTATTTATTATTATCTATATTTTTGAATATACACACTATTATATCTATATTTTTCAACACTTCAATTATTCGAAATTATCTGCTAAATTACAGTATTCATTTTACAGTTTATTTATCATTATCTATATTTTTGAACATATACGCAGTTTTATTATGGTGAAATCGGGTCGAAGTTAACACTGTATAACACTATCAGCGTGAGAGCCGAAAGAAAGAAAAACTCTAATTACTAGTTATAAAAAAAATGTGCTTTGTACATTTGTGTAAAATCCCTTTTTTTCGGGAAAGGCACCTGTAAAATATAGAAGTAAAATATAATATAAATATATAAGAAACAAAATAAAGCAAAAATGCCGATTCGAATTGAGGACCCGCAACACATGCGTCATTCATGTTATCTTGGCCTCTATACTGCATTGAATACACTTCGAAGCGGAATTCGAATATACTCATTCTATATTTTACTAATTAAAAATGTCACTATGTAAAATCGGGTTTCCTCAGGAAAAACACCTATATAGATAAACTTAAAATCAAGATCTGATCTAAATACAAAAATGTAAAATTTGATCCAAATTGTCAGAGCCGTTTCTGAGATACACAATATATATATATATATATATATATATATATATATTCTGGAAACATGAAATTTAAAAATTTTAATGTACTTCATTTGTCAAAAATATCTGTTTTTAGGATAAAGATTTGCTTCATACGCTTGTATTGTTATTGTACTATATAAAGTTGACGTCGTCCTGGCATAAGGATTGCCTGTCTTTCCCCTTATCTGGGTGTTCCGTGTTCGAGTTCTGGTTCAGGCACAATTGTTATTCTGTGTTCTATCTGTGAGTAGTGTGAAAAAATGTGCTCCCCTGTAAAAAGGGGCTGTGCTAGCGAATGAGAAGCATGAAGCTAAGCTAAGAGGTATTTTTGGCCCTAGTTGACTCTACTGAAAAAACAAGGAACGCTAATTTAGGCGTACATTTCTGACAGCTTTCTGTCAGCGCCCTTGTAAAGTGCCATAAGTAACAACAAATACACAAGGCAAGTACGCATAAGGCAGTATTTAACATATTATATTTTTATGAACTATAATTATTTTACAGCCTTTTTGAAACAACAAGTCTTGACATTGTAAAAAACCATTCCTTTGCTTTTGTCTGTGTGACCATCTTTATCAAAAACAAATCTAATCGGTAGATCAGTGCAAGGACATCTTTGCTTTCCACAGATATCTGTCTCCAATTCCAACACAAGCTGAAATTCAATGATAAAACAAAAGTGCATCACTGTAGGCAAACAAATCTGACGCAATCCATAGATGACATCATCCATACCCATATGTTCCAGAAAAGACTGGGTCGCGATACTCAATTCCAGACTTCAGGAAGATAAGATTTAAAGATGTCCATCAGTGGGTGATTAATTTTAGTTCCAAATAGGATAATAGAACGGCTGCGATGCGTCAGCTTCCCATTCCCACCATTGCCAATTGTTAACTTCTCACGCGTTCTGGCACAGCTCGCAACACGTGTTCCCGTGCTTCCGAAACAGCGATGATTGTTTTGTTGATAGTTGAATAATTCAACCCTTGGTATTCTGAAATTAATAACATAACTTGATTTCCGTAAATAAAGAGCGTAGAGCTAGTTTTGATAAGATATCTAATAATAGAAATTTAAGAAAGAGCAAAGAATTTAAATGTCCAATAAACCAAGAGGTGTAAGAAATCTAATTTTGCAATCCGGAAAATCTGGATGTGTTCCCATTTCCTGTATCGGAATAATCTGGATGTTTCTGCTTTAGCAAAGATATTTGCTAATATGAGAAATGCGTGCAAGTCGCATTTTATAGCACAATAGTTAATTTCCTGGTTTCAAGTACTGAAGTGAACTGAATTATTATAAAAAATTTATGGAATCTTAAAATTTATTTCCAAAGATACGGTGATAGATTGTGCCATGGATACAGAATCAAAATTTAATTATTTGAAAATTGTGAAAATTTAAAAATAGTATATCGGTTGAGATAATTTATCTTAAACATAATTTAAACCTGTGGTGCATCAGGAAATGAATTTAAAAAATAATCCAAAATATCATAACATATTGATAAAATCATTATATATATATATATATATATATATATATATATATATATATATATATATATATATAATATAAAGATACGATACTAGATGGCGCCATTGATGCAAAATCAAAATTTAATTTATTTATCTTTTAATTCTGAGAATAGTGGATCACTGTAGAGTGTTTATCGGTATTCGTAATTTAAATCTGTAGTGCGTCAGGAAACGAATAAAAAATTCATAATATTATAAATCTATCTTTAGAGATAAAAAATTAACCAAAGCAAATAAAAGTGTATGAAAATATACCAGTTATTCAAAATTCCACTAATTACTACAAAAGATTCTACTTAAAGAAATTTTTAATTAAAAAAAATATGGAACGAATCAAGTATCTGGTGATTGAATGTTGGTTTAACTCCTGCTGAAAATTTAACTTAAAGTAGCCTGTCAAATGCCACAGATTTTCAATTACGACACAAAGATAACACTATAAATAATGAAAATGCATCGCAGTAAGTATTTAAGTTATGATGATCTCATTTGCATTTTCATACCAATAAGTTCGCGTATACATAAATGAACAGATAAACAAGTTTCCTATTAATAAATGCATCAGAAATTTTACATATGTATGCAATTTTAGTGGAAAGACCGTACATCAGATTTTATTCATCTAGCTTGATTTTTAGTTATTTTTACCACACTCCGAAAATTACTTTTTTCGAACTCTTAAGACATGTTACATTCTATAAAGAAGCGGGAGATACTTTATACTCTATTACTATAATAGGCATTCCTTAAAATATTAGCTATTAAAGTAATGAACCCGTGTTCAATTTAGATTTCACGTCAAAAGCTACAACCAAAGTTTCATGTCAAAGAATTTGTCAATTGTATTGGACATGCACAAAGCATATAATCAGATATCGAGTAAAGAATCTGTAATCCAAAAAATCAAAGAAAATTTTGAATCTGCACAAAAATTAAACCCAAATATATGAAAAAGAACTATGAAACTTCTCAAAATATGGCAAGGAACTATATTTCGTCACTAATGCTCTCATGCACATTGCCAAGTAACTCATCAGAAATTTTAAAAAATTATGCTGTGCGGGTACTCCAAGAACCAAATGCAGGAGATGCAAAACTCAATTACATTGACAGCAGCTCTTAAAAATTTATATTGTTTAAAAACGGTTTAAACTGAAAGATTTAAACAAACTAACATTAATATAATCTTTCCAATTATTAATTTTAATGATGCATTTTATACATACTGTTATCTATAAATTGCCGAATAAATAAAATGTACAAAGTCTAGCAAATTTGTCATTCTTGAAAACCGGTTTTTAAATGAAGATAACTGGTTTTTCGGAACGCCTAAGTATTACTCTTCAAAAAAAAAAGGGGGGGAGGACCGATTTGTCTAAATTTCAACTCATAAGTTTCTTGCAGGTACTGAAAAAAAAACTACAAATCCAAACATACTGAAAACTGAATTTTTATTATTTGAGGCTACAATTAAAAAACAAACAAAAAACTGGATTTGTTATTTGATGCCATGAAAACTATAAAGTTCAGTAATTAGTGAACGAGTATTTTCAATTTCAGGTAATATTGTGTCTAAAATAAAAACAAGATTAGCCGCCGATGATTGTGTAAGTAATATGTATATGTAATGTTTAATTTTTAAAAAATACTTTGACTTTGAAATTGATTGTTTTTTTTTAATTTTATACAATATATATATATATATATATATATAATTTGAAAACTGGTTTTTTAATAAGTCGGTTTTTGTATAAACCCTACCTAACGCATTTGAAAATGCACAGATTCAATACGTTTCTTAAATGATCATCTAGTTTGAAAAGAACAGCTGGCCCCTAGTTGTGGTACAGATAATTGATGTCTGCCTCCGAAACAGGCAAAAACTTCCTTTAAATTTGAACAGATTTAATCAGCTTTCCCATTTCACTCACTATATATTAATCTATTACTTTGTGCTATGTGATGAGTTCTATTTTTTGTGAGTAAATTCGTGCATCTTCATCAAACATAAATCATTGTAGTTTAGTGTCCTTTACCTTTTTCAGAAATAAAAAAATGTAAGGGAAAAAAATTACAGCTGCTCATTATGTATTATTCACTTCACGTTTTTGCCATCTGCTTATTCTTTTTATATATTCTGTTTTTTAATAAATATTCTGCATTCCATTCTTCGAAGATTCTGAGTTACATTAAAATGAACTTGAATGTTCGGTTTATCTATTTTTAGAAGAATATCTTAATTAGAATACATAATTAATTTGCAATAAGCTACTACAATTATGCTTATCTCTGTAGACCCTTTTTATTATCTTTTCTTATCACAGTAGAATTGTATAGTCTTGCATATTTTTGCTAAATTTTATCATATTATCTTTTCGCATATTTGTTTCGGATAAAAGCATTTTATTTAAATAAAAAATTATGACATATGAGAAAATAACGACAGATACTGAAACTACATAATTTAGATTTTGCATTGTATGTTATATATTTTATTTTATTAATTGTATGTTATATATTTTTAGTTGTATTATAAGCGGGCATCATTAAAATTCATTTTATTGTTTTTACTTTTCTGTTTATATAAGAGCATTTTCTTAATTCTAAGTCCGGTTTTGAAATTAGAACAATATAATAGTCTGTTACACGTGCAGTTGACACTTTGTTATGTTTTATATTTCATGCATTCAAATTATATTTTTATGATATATTAACAAATCAGCCTTTTGTAAGTATTAGAAAAACTTGTATTTTAAAGCGAAATACTGATCTTCCGTATTCATTAAATACAAATATTCACTTAAAATTGTATTTACTATTCAATATAATGCTTTGCTGTTTAGATTTTTCATAAAAGACCCATAGATGAGGTTGTAAAATTAAGAAGGTATTATCAATCAAATTATTAATTTTCCAAATCAATGAGAGAAATTTAATTTCTAATGTTTGTATTTTCATGAAAACTATAGATAAAAAACTATAATAAAAACAATTACTTGCCTTTATTTAAAGCCAATAATCTAAACTGTCTAAAAGTTTATGGATGGCTTAATAACACTATAAAGAAAACATTCAACAAGCGTATAAAACAGTTCTTTATGCTGACATCAGAGGACTAGTAGCATAAAAACCGGCTGGAAACGGGTGTATGTTGCAATTATTATAAAAATGACGAAATTTCATTCAGAATTATTTGTGAATAATGATTCATCCTGTTCTAAAAATTACATTCTCAACTTGAACAATTATTGTACTGATTAAAGAAAAAATTAGCGAGAAAACTGACGATTAAACTGATTCAAAAAGTGAGAATATGTGTCAAAACTTTGAGTTGATAACCTATAATTTTTAGATGCGATAATCTGGTTTGACGCATGGAAGCATTGATTAAAAGATCAAAACATAAATATCTAATTTGTTATACATGTTTTTTTTTTAATTTCGAACATTTTCTCAGGTGCCAGCTGGCTGACGGCCTCTTTCCTGCTGGTGAACACTGCCCTGGGAGTTGGCATCCTCAATTTCCCAGCTGCCTATGACCAGGCTGGAGGCATTTTCTACGCAACTCTCATACAAGGGGTAAGAATACTTCGATGATTTAATTTTTTAATACAATGAAGGAGATTTGTTGGAAGATATTAGTGGTTGAATGCAAGAAACTTGGTTCTATTTATTTATTATTAAACCTACAAAAAGCATCTGGAAATAAATTAAAATGGGATATTCAAATATTTTATTCATAAAACACATGGAGATTCTGATTTAATTTTATTCTGAGTAAGATATTTTCGGATGTCCTAAACCTGATCATGTTTATACACTGGCATATTATATGTAAATTACATCATGCGACATACTTTAGGAAGAAAATTGTTCAAACCTGTAAAACTGTAGAGTTTTAAACAGTTTTTTGAACCATTGAACTTGATTACCACCGAAATTATGAGTTGGATAATAAAGGCTCAGAATGGAAGAGTTTCAAATTATTTTATTTTCAATTAAGAGTTAGTTGGGAATTTAACATCATTATGGCAAAAAAGGCATCACTTTTAATTTTGAAAAGTAAAATTTTCAATATTTATTTATCTACAATTTTTTATTAACCCAGATAAGCCTACTGTCCTATATTTAGGACAGTAGAAATAAAAAAAAATATCAGAATACCCTCTTTATCTAAGATTATTTAGTCTTATGATTTGCAGTAAGAAACGTGTCAGCTTTATTAGAAAAAATAAAAAGACAGTTATTTTAACAGTTAGTTTAACTTTTTTCAAAATTTTCAGAAAATTTTAGTTTCAGGCTTATCTGGGTTAATAGAATATTTTACAACTATTTTTTAATATTTTAATTAATGAATTTATATTTGCATTCATTATGACGACATGATACTTTATATTCACATTATCTCACCTTTACGATTATCTTATTTTTAAACTTATTCTCAAAAACAGATGAATAAAATATAAAATATTCTACGGTATTTCAGGTAATACAAATTAAAAATAAAAAGGAAAGAGAAATAAAAAGGTTAAACAATTTATATGAAAAAAAAATGAAATGAAAGAATTAGAGCCTGACAATTTTATTTTATATATATCACACTAACAGAATATAAAATGGAAAATGCTAAAAAAGAAGATGAAATTGTTTAATTTCTTGCTGTCGAATTTTCTCAAGGCAATTAACAAAATTCTCTAATTTGGCAATTGTAACCAAATATGCATCGGATCTTTGTGATAGCACAGAATTTAGAGATTCATACAAAACGCTGACTTAGACAATGATACATTTTTTTACGTGTGGGGAATGATTTAAAAATAAGTTGTTTATTTAATGTGCTTTTTATCACGACTCTTATATTGAAGAGAGGGGAATTTTGATTTGTAACAAAAGAAAAAATGAATCGTATAGTAGAAACAGGTCCATCGAACTAATGAGAGAGTCGGAACAACGAGTATCGGATTGGAAAGAGATTACTACATTTCTGTAAAATAATCGTTGAAAATTCTGATTTTATTTATGTTTTTTCGACACAGATCATGGTGACTCTGATGCTGTCAACGATGCTGATCCTGGCCTACTGTTCCGACCTGAATGGTGATATGACCTACCACGATGTCTTGTTGTCTATGTGCGGAAAGAAAGGACAACAACTCGCCGCCGTCTCTATCACCCTTACTCTTTACTGTGTCTGTATAGCGACACTCATCGTCATAGGGGACCAGATAGACAATCGTGAGTGAAATTTTAACATGCTTGGATCAGCATAGTGTATGATATCTTAAAATTAATTATAGAAAAGCGAGTGAAGTATGTTCCAAAAAATATTTTTCTAATTCCATAGACGTTGTTCCTACTTTTATCTGTATACATTAAAATCTCAAAGTGCAATATATTTTCTAATGCTATTCATTGTTTAAAAAAAATCTTTAAGCTTTGATTTAACGTTTCTACACACTTTTTCCTCTACCGGAACAGAACTGCATTTTCTCTTTAGTACTGTCATTTCTATAATTTTTTTACAGATAAAATGTAGGAGGCTTCTAAATTATTATATAGATGAAATTAAATTGGAACGAAATTTTAAAATGCATCACGAAATAACTTATTTTGATAAAATGTCATTTGTTCTCAATTTTGGGAATTTGCAAACAGGAAGCATCTTATTTAGTGACAAGACAGGTGCCATGCACAATAAAACCTTTTACTTTTTCAGTATGCTAAACAATATTCCTGAAAATATTTCAAAGAGGATTTAATTATTATTCCAACCTCCAACAATGGAGCAATGATTATTAATATTTTGATAACCTCCGTCATTGAGCAATCAGATAAATTATGTTAAAAGAATTTCGAGTGACATGTTACGTATAATGCTAGCAGGCACTCCACAGTTTCTTTGATGAAATATACTCAAATCGCTAGATTGAAAGAGATAGCCTCCATATTCTTTCAATATCACACTAAACCTTTATTTGTTTACAGGTATTTTCAAAATCGGATTTATGCATTATAGGCACACAAAATCCAAGAGTTAAGAAATGGATTAAAATAATTTTGGATAAAATAATAAAAATACGTGATATTCTCCAAACAACCAATTGTGCTCACGTTGAAGCCTACTTGTCCTACTATATATATATATATATA
>JAPMOQ010015309.1:568452-604446 GCA_026543055.1 Argiope trifasciata | reverse complement strand
CACCAATGTTTAGTGGTAGGTACTGGCTTATTAAGATGTCACCACAAGTACATGTTTTAGCTTTTGGTTTTTACTTATAATTAAATAAAAGCGAAATTTAAATGAATTTAAAACGTATTCTCATACTTCTGTCTCTTACGATTTTCATACTGTTACTACGCGAAGCCTACTTTGATCGACAGATTTTATTAAATGGGACAGCTTTTTTTTTGTTGTTAACTCACATTTCATATCTAGAAAATGCAGAATGTAACGAACAAGATTTTTATATGTTTGAAATTTTACTTACATGTTTTTAAATGTTGTTCACAACTTTTATAAAAAAATTAAATTTGACAAATTCGGTAATAAATGTACTCCGATTTACCAATAATAATTGGATTATCTTGTTAGATTAATGATATGGGTGATATTAGTTTAAAGAGCAACATTATCGAGCTATTTGTATCGTAACAAATATGAAGACTTATAGAAGAGCACGGAACGATTCTCATTTTCAAATTTCAATGAGTAAATTTGATAAAAATAAGTTTAATTTTAATTTTATTTACAATTTTAAAACATCTAATTAATTTAAATAAAGAGTAATTTTTTTATTTCTTTTTAGTTTATTATTGCCATTTTCATAAAAGTTGTGAAAATGAATTAAATAAATCTATAATATTTTTTAATTGTTCTATCAGTTTAAGATACTGTTTTGTCATCAAGAAATACAAGTCAGTCAGGTCGAGAGTACAGTCATTACAAATAGCACATATATACAGTAATTTGAAACAGCATAATTTTTAGCAAGATTTATTTCTTTAAATTTCAGCAGAGAGTTTTTTGTTAGTTAATATTACAATTTTTTGTTCCATATATCTTGTCTGTTTTCTTATCTGAAAATTAATTAGTTCATGATATTCAATAAAAATTATTTGACCATCTTAGATTCACAAAAAACTATGAATATATCACTAAGAACCCATTGCAATAATTTTTTAATATTTTTTTCAGATCTATAGGTATTTTCGCCATGTTGTATCCTGTGTTTTTAACTGTATATGGATATTTCAAACTATCACCCAAAGATGTTATAATTAAAACAAAGTAAGTTAATTTTTCGTCATTTTTTTATTGTTGAAGCCAAGGGTTCAGTTCAATACCTGCGTAATTTTCAAGAAAAAAAATCCCAAAGTATTTCAAAATTTGTCAAGTAAATAACCGACTACTATGCTTTAATAGCGCTATAATGTTATAAAACTGTCTGCATTAAAAATGTCCTTCTACATAATAAACAGAACTTAAATAATGTACCTAAAATAACAGGGTATGAATATACAACAATTTGATGTAATCACCAACATGAAGTTGTATTTAAAGAAATGTATCTGATACCAAATACAGCCGATATCCCTGCAAACCAGCAAGCCGTCTGAAGCAAATAGTAATGAATAGAATCGCATATGCCTTTTAAAATATCTATTCTTGTTAATCTTCTCTTTCAAAAACTGAATTTCAGCCACAAAACTAGTTAATCGGAGATAAAAGATTTTCGATTTATTTTATACTAGCCGCCTTTGGCGACCAGCTGGTTCGCCATGAGTAATGCGTTCTAAAATTTTCAATTAAGTCACATATTCATTAGCCTTGAACTAATTCCGGGCATTGATTGGTCTGAAATTAAAAATGTTTTTTCCGTGATGTAGCCAAAATATTAAATATATTTTTTTAAAGAAAGCGAAAAAGGAAAAAAAAATATATTGAATGAAAGATTTAGATGTTGCAAACGATTATAAAAACCTTGGCTTTGCATTTTTTTTTAGAAACTATCGCATTTAAAAAGGAAAAAAAATTATTGAATTAATGATACAGATTTTGCAAACTATTATAGAAATATGCCATTAAATCGGGATTTCAATGCATATCCTGTCTAAATTCAATCAGGTTTACCATAAATAAAAAAGATTTGTTGAATAAATGATTTAGATATTGGCAAACGATCATAGAAACCTTTGCTTTGCATTTATTTTTTTAGAAAATATCACATTTTATGTTTATTTTATTTTATCCAGTCACGTGCTGAAAGTTGCATTTCTTTAGATTTTATTTGCGATGATAGTTGTTGTTTTTTTATTTGAACTTCAGGCATTGTTTTATTTTATTTTATCCAGTCACGTGCTCAAAAAAACATGGTCAAAATATTTCTTTAAAAATTCGTTAAAAATAGAGACTTAAGTTATACATTAAAACATTGATACAATTAGAAAGTTAATTTTTTTAATCTTTAGGTTGATGTAAAAATCATGTTTGTGCGATAGTATTTTTGGAAGTTAGAGCTGAAAATCGTTGAAATTTCGCTTAAATTTTAATTAATGCAAATTCTAATTAAAAATTCGAAAAAAGGGCTCCGAGGTGCACATTCCCGACCTCCAAGGTATACATATACCAAATTTGGTAGCTGTAGGTCCAACGGTCTGACCTGTAGAGCGCCCACACACACACACACACACACACACACACATTGAGTTTTATTATAAGTATAGATTAAAAATAAATCCTCTCCATTTTTCATATGTGTTTCTGATTTGGGACTTGTCATATTGCATACATACGGATAAACAATCATCTTTTAAAGACTCTAAAATTTATTTTTTGCTACAAAATGCATAAATATTAAATTTTCTCTCATTTATATCGTTTCTTTTTACTTTCTTAAATACATATAGAAAACATTGCAATTTTCATTGTAATTAGCCTTGAAGGTTTGACGAATCTCCATGTTTTAAACCTTCCTAAGACCGAAAAACAAATGTTCGGAATGATTACTAAATATTAGCTATTTGAACAGGATAATTAAAAGTGAATAAGAAGTCTCAAAACTAAATTCATAGATCATATATTTTGAATGCAATTCGTTCACAGGTTGTCTTTATTATTGTTATTGCTTGCTTGAGAGAAAATGAACCACGATAACTTTGAAACATAAAAAGCTAAAGGGATAAACTTTGTGCCTATTCTTGATCCAAAATATGAGCTATATTTTAGATATATTCTATGGACATACCGTCTATTGGTCATTGTATTTATTAGCGCATTACATTTCTGCTCATGTTATGACACCAAAAATTAAACTTTGCATGCAATTTAGTTATTAAAAACTAATTTGGGTCGAACACTGCTTTCAATTTGTGAAAAAATTATCAAAATGTAAATTTTTTCATTTTAATTTGAAGCAGAGCTCGTGTATAACATTAAAATTCAGGAAAAAATTAAAATTCTGAAATGCTTGCGATTTTCTTCAATATTTATGCTGTGGGGAAGAGTTGACAATATCTATTCTAAAGATTATACTAGAAAGTTTTGGGAAGACCACATCTCGTAGTTTCGAGTTGCACTCAGATGAATAAACGGATAAGTAAATTTTAACCCTTAGATAGGAGCGATAGGAGCCCCTGCAAGGCATGGCATTGGGTTTTGTGTGTACTTTAAGCTTAAATCACATAAAATTCGTTTTTTATTCAAACAATATAAGCGGACCTTTACCGAGATCATAGTTACTAATTTTGGTTGCTAATCAAAGTAAATGCATCGTCTTTTAAAGAATTTAGCTTGCGAATGTGATGAACTAATCATAAGCATTTAATTAAGTTTCGAATTTCTAGAGGGTTAAGGGTTAATATATGCGCAATTCTCAGAATATAGTTTTTGGAAGGAAAAAAATATTTTAAAATGAGAAAATGCAATAAAACCCTCATAAAATTTTGATAATTAAAGCTTTCTTTATATACTTCTTACACGAAATGGCAAACTTCGAAGCTAAAAATACTCCTTATTTAAATATTATTAATGACTTAGGTGTCTTCTTTATTATAGACAGTAACAAAGTTAACCTACATGCCAAAAAATTAATGAATTCTCATCTTTGGCCTCCATAGGCAAAATCTTCGCCCATTTCACGCGATATTGTTTTTTAATTTTCTACTTGGTTGATTAATGATGATCAGCCACAATATTGTTTCAGTGGGTGAAATTGTTGATTGATGAGTTTTGGAACGGTTATAGGAATTTTTATTCATCAAATTATGTTTTGAGGGCTAGTACTTTCTATGGTAGTACAAGCATTGATGAATGGCATTGTATAAAATATGTTTCAGTTATGTGGGGAATAAACTAGATAAACAGCTTTTGAATATTCTTCCAAATTAATGATTTTAATTAATATTTTTTTAAATTTATGATGAATTTCTGCCTTTGTTTCAAAATTCCTTCACTTCAATATTTATTAATAAATGCTTATCCCTTCCTCTACAGACCGGATGACTTGTCCGAAATGTTTGCAATGTTTCCTGTCCTAGGATTAGGATATCAGGTAAGAGCAAATCTTGCATTGTCAATCCATTTCAGCTAAAGCTGTACAAAACTGTACAGTTTAAAATAAGAAGTGTAAAATACAACTGTTCAAAAATATTTTGTTATTATCAGAACGATATTGCTTCATTAAGTTAAAAAAAAATTCTTTAAAAAAATAAGATTTTTCCAGAAAAGTATAAAATATTTTTATGAAAAATATGGGTACTAAGAAAATTGTAATGCTTTAGGTTCTAATAAAAACATTGGTAACAAATTACAATTTTTATCTTATATTTTAAGTAGAGATTATGTCAGAGTTTTCATCTTACGATATATTAATTGCTCAATAGTAAGGCTATTAATCTTTAAATATTAAAATAGTTTTTAGATATAATACGATTAATTAAATTTAGCTGTAAATGAAAAAAGATGCCTTTATACAAAATACAATTATTAGATTGATTGTTAGTAGTAGTAAAAAGAAAAAATTATGATTTGTGTTGTTGTAATGCCACTTGGTCAAACCAAGCCGAATTAGCAGAGCTGCTTAGATTAAGGCAGAGGTGTGCGCCTTTCGTTGTGAACGAGCACCGTTCAGGTGAAAGGACGACTTTGCTCAAACACACACGACACGACCCTTTTTAGGGGGCGATTGCCATTCATCGATCAGCAAGTCAGATTTTAGATCCAAATCAGAGACCGACTCATCTCTGATTCAGTACCCCCAGAGGTATCGTTTTGTTATGGAACTTGGACGACTTTGCAGTTACGACCTATTTAACATGCCCCAACTGCCATTAGCCAACACGGCGGTCTTTGGACTTGACGAGGACAGAACTCGCGACCTTTCGGTTACGAGACTAACGCTCTACCAGCATTTTCTTCGCTTACAAATTGTTAAGTTACATTTGCATGTATCAAACAAAAATTTATCAGAAGTATTTTTATGTTGATTTGCGCACTCTTTCGGCTATTTTATGGAAAATGAACAGAAATTATAGTAGTGTACTGTATAGAAGTGCATATATACTGTTTGGAAGGTGAAATAAACCCGGAAGATGTCTGGATATATTTATGATTCTTACGTGGATAATATGCATATTTAAATTGTGACTAATTCCGTAGATTTTAAATCCACTGACTAAAATTGATACAATATGATAACATTTTCAAATGGTTTCCCTAATTTGCAAACGCAATTTTTTAAATCGGGGATTTTTTTTAATTATTGATATTTTAACTGTTTTCAAGTTTTGTAGCGATGGAAATGGCCTGTTGATAAGATCTTGACTTCCGTATAGGATTCAGTTCAGATTCAGAAAGGAATTTATTGAAAAACTGCCGCGAAGCGAGCTTGTTGAGCTTTAAATTCATTGGAGTTGAAAACTTTCCCGCTGGTGTGGTGTAAAACTTTGGAGAGAAGTTGTCAACTCCTTTGTCATCCTCAATTCAAAATTATTAAGTTCGTTTCAAAATAGTCCTATATCATCCAACTCACGCATTTTGGAAAACATTTGCATCAATATAATTGCAGAGGCACAAAACTGAGGTCTGTCCCACAGTTGCTCTTATGTAGCTTGAAAAAAAGAGTAAATATATCAATTACGATATTCAGTTTAGCAAAGTTGTTGTTCCAAAATCCATTGCTCTCAATAACGCTTCGAAATCGTTTTTTAGTATGATGACCTTGCATTCCTTTTCAGAGCCGCATTCTTCTGTTTGAAATCGATTTGATCTCTGATATTATCAGCAAATATTTTCTGTATATAAATAAGTCCTGTCTTTAAATAAGAATTTTGAACTCTGAAAGGAAAAGAATATTTTGCATTCCTTTTAGCCTGAAAATAGATGAAATAATTTGAAATAATCTATTCATGGTTAGGAAAAAAAATTCCATGCTTACGAAATTCTGATAATCTATACGTTTCATTTATGAAGTTATTATTAATAAATGAATTGCACTACACTCTGTACGTACAACAAATACTTTCTGAATGCCCGAATTTTTATATGCAGCATTTACACTTCTTTATACTTTAATAATATCGTTTTATTTACTTTACTTGGAAAAATACCACATGATAACCTCTAACAACTTTCTAAAATCAATTGGGTTTTATTCACATTTTTGTCCTGTCATTTTTTAAGGTTATCTACGATTAATTTTTATTCCACATAGTTTCCTATACCAAGGAGTTCCGAAATTTTAACTGGAAAGAATTTTACTTAGTTTGGAAAAGCATGGCCAAATCTATAGCCCTTGTGCCAAAAGAAACCAAACCAATAAATGAATTGCTGATCGGTAATGAAGATATAATTTTCTAAATCATAAGAACGCTCATTTTTTGTTAATTCTTAAAATAGAGTTGAAGGAATTAACGATATCAAAAGTAGAAATGTAAGAAAAACTCTTTCCAAATAAAGAAATAAAATATTCTAAGTAAAAAAACTTTTTTTAACAATCAGACAATTTCGTTAATCATTATTTTTTTACAATAATTTTGTACCTACTCTTCTATCCACGAAAGTTTCTGTTTTAAACCACATTAGAACAAAAAGAAACTCAAATAAACATTTACAAAGCGTTTTAAACTTTTAAAAATGTAAAAGAAGCGCTCGCCGCCCTGGAGAAATTTCATTTTAACACGCTAGACGTGTTGCGGACGACAAAGAGGTTAATCTAAGTCTGATGCATGCAATTGAAGCTGACGACGCAAACTACTCACATTTATTTATAGTTACAATAGTGAATTAAAAATGTATATAAATGGACAGCTAGTTTTTAGGTATCCTTACTCATTTTTAAGCTATCAATGTTTTTTTATATGATTATATTTATTAAAGTTTTATAAAAAGACGATTCCACTATATATTTATTTATTATAAAGATGAGTTTGTTTGTGCTTTACGTCATATCTTTTTACCTAGAGCTAGCAATTTTGACACATATTTATTTCGAAGAGTAAGAAAAGACTTTCAAGTGGTTTTAAAAAATTAAATAGGACTTTAATTAATTAAAAATTAGGTGACAATTTCATGTTTGTCTTTAATGTCATAAGAAAATATTACAGTACAAGATCCAATTTCATCCATTATCCAATTTTTATGCCATAAGAAAATGTAAAGCATTTTTTCAATGATATATATCATTTTATAATAAATTTAAGTGCCTCTGGTTCAATATATCAATGTAAAAATAAAATGTAACCTGCAAGAGCACATTATACTTTCGTGAAGAAAAAAAAATTAGTTTTCGTCGATTTGTTGCTAATACGCTGACTAATATTAAAGTTGCTCTTAATTGTCATTACAAATTAAAGGTATATCAATGTAATTTTCAGTATGCGCGCCTATGAAATGAAACGATTATAAAATATTGTATTTTTCAGAAAAATAGCTGCTAGAAAGAGCTTATCTTTTGAAACAACTGTATAATTGATTTAATAATCCAGAAGTTTTAACACAGTGATCATTTAATGAATGCAATGTTCCTTGATGTTAAAATGTTAAAAACAATTGTTTAATGAATTGTCATGTTTTGTAATGTAATGAGAGGTATTATTTATAGTTCAAATATTATATTATTGTAAGCATAACTCGAGGAATGATTGTTCATGATGTAGAAATATATCTATATTATTCTTTAAATTAAAATTTCTTGCTGGGTGGGGGGTTCTGTACTTTTCTTATTAACTACAGCTATTTTCCGGCTGATATAAAATTTTATTTATTAAAAATAAAAATGAATACTTATTAGGGTTAATATTCTCCGACTAGAAATGTTTATATTGATAAGCATTAATTTTTCTTTGAACTTCATTGTAAAAATTCATTATAGCATTCATTCATATTCCTTATTTTGTATCATATTTATCATGTGGATAATTTAGAACTACCCAATATTTTGTAGGAACCAAATAACTATTTTATATGGTAGATATTTATATTTATTTTAATATTTAATTTAAATTAAATGCGATGCAATATGTCTTTCTTGTTTTCAGTGTCAAGAGGTGGTCGTGCCTGTATACTCTTGCATGCGAGAGCGCAATCTCTGCAATTTCGTCAAGTCCAGCGTGCTGTCGATGGCAGTGCTGTTCGTCTTGTATTCCATAACGGGCTGTTTCGGCTACCTGACATTCGGTTCGCACGTCGCCCACAATGTCATGAAGATGTACGATGCTGGCGATGGCTTCGTCATGGTGGGTGTGATAGCGCTCATTGTTAAGATGATCGCTACTTACCCTCTACTTGCACTCTGCGGAAGGTGAGATTTGTTTTATTATTGAATTTCATTCGCGAAGTTAGGCTCAGTTAAGAATAGTTTTAACATTGATGCCTTAAAAATACAACTGCTAACTAATCAGTGAATTTATGTTTGTGTACAACATTCAAAAATGTTTAGTTTAGCTATATTGCCGCATTGAAACGAAACACTGCCTTGTCTGCATAGCTGAATGGTTACGTCGCTGGACTCATAGTCAGGAGATCATGTGTTCGAATCCCGGTAGACTTAAAATTTGTTCAAGTATTTTCCCTTGATTTGTTTTTCCTTTATTTCGTGTTCCAGAAGATTCAGGACCTTTCTTTAATTTACCAGATAAGTGTTCTGAACTTTTCTTACTGTCTCCAGAAAGGTATTCTGGAAATTTCCCTACTTGTATAAAAGCTGAAGGTCTCTCAGTCACAGTGTTCTTACTTCAGAGTTGAGTTAATAAATTGATTTAACTCTACTTCCTGTGTCTTCTTGAGTTCCATCTACGTGACAATATTAACCTTCCGTTATAAAGCAACACTAGGGCTATTTTGGGGCGGACCTTGTGATTTTGAACCACAATCAGATGAGGTGCACGTCACCTGAGCTGGCACCACCCTTTCCACACCACACCAACGGGAGAACATTTGTCCCGACAGTTTTAACGTGTAACAGACCCCCTTACACGACGGTTCTTCGGTGGAATTGAATCTTGAATCTGAAGCCACCTTCCTGTACCGAAGCCAAGATCTTACCACCAGCCCATAACGGCCATGCAAAATTCAAAAATGATTTGAGGTAAACCGTGTAAAATTGGGTATGCGACCTGTACTCCGAAATTGTAGATTTCTATCCAATTTTAAACGGAATCCATTCAGATGTCTTAATGTCTATCCTTTCAAATAAATGTGAGCAAAAGGTAGTTTATAGCTATGAAAGTTTAGATAGCTATAAAATCCAAAGAGTTTGATGAATAAAATTTAGTACATATTTTTAACAACTGCTATATAAATCGTGATAGATTTTGAATCAAATCCATCAACGAGTAGGCCAATTGTAGGCCTAACTTTGGCAATCAAACTGCATGTTTGATTTCTTACAATAGAAAAAGGTAGGCGTCCTGGCATAGGGGAAGGGTGTCTTTCCCGTGATCTGGGTGTCCCGGTTCTGGAATGGTTGTTCTTCAGTGTTATATCTGTGAGGTGTATGAATATACCCTCCTGTAAAAAAGGGTTGTGCAAGTGAATGTGAAGTATGAATAGCTAAATCGTATTCTTGTCCCTAGTTGGCGCTGCTTAAAACATTCGCTACCATTAACACGTTTGTGCTTTACAAATAATATGTAATTTTACCAAGCCATCTATGTTATTAGATGATACATTCTCTACTACAGTTAAAATATAGCAAAAAATTGGTCATCAAATTAGATAGATGGTCTTGATATCAGGCGTGGATAGTGCTAGTGAACATGTTAAAAAACAAGAGACACACAATTCGGTTTAAATCGCTGACCGATAACTATCAGCGGGTTTATAAAGGGCTATATGTAAAAACAACGCAGTAGAAAAAAAGGTTTCAAATGTAACGTTTTTCCCCCTCTATAGCATGAAGCACAATGCGGTCATGTGTAAGGCAAAAAATAAAAACCGAGCACGCGTTGTACTAGCTGCCCTTTTCAATATCACCAAATTAACGATCAGAGTAAATTTATTGCCTCACACGTGATAAAAAGTTAAAAAAAAATGAGTAAAAGTAACTATCACCTCATGTCATGAGTAAAGGTAATAGGCATGAGTAAAAATAATTATCACCTCATGTCATGAGTAAAGGTAATAGGCATGAGTAAAAGTAATTATCACCAAAATTACGATTTTAAAGGGCTGACTGATAACTATCAACGGGTTTATAAAGGGCTATAAGTAACAACAACACAGTAGAAAAAAAGGTTTCAAATGTAACGTTTTCCCCCCCTCTGTAGCATGAAGCACAATGCGGTCATGTATGAGGCAAAAAATAAAAATCAAGCACGCGTTGTATTAGCTGCCCTTTTCAATATCACCAAATTTTAGCTATAAGGGGGGGGGGGCAACAAAGGTGTGCATAACAACACCTTAATTAGAATGTATGCGAGTGTGGTTCAATAGGATCTCTTTCGAGGGATTTTGCATAATACTCTTTTGAATACTTTATGGAAATATTTAAATAATTCTTTAATTTCTGTATTTTGTTACAGGGATGCGGCTGCGGGTATTTATGCTGAGTTACGTGGTTTGAAACCATCTGAGTTCGCTGCAACCGAGAGAACGCGTCGTTATGTGGTGGCCGCATTGTGGTTCACAAGCTCCCTCCTCTTGTCTGTCTGCACGGAAAGCATAGGGGTGGTCTTCAAATACCTCGGATCTGTTGCGTCTGCCAACATATTCGTCTATCCAGGTTAGTCATCACAGATACTTAAGCTGAAACCTGTTAACCTGTCTTAACAAAAATCATTTGTGGATTTTGTTAAAAGATGATTGCATGTCAAGTATTGAGACCAGCTGGCGAATTTGACGACGAAAGTGCAGATTTTCGAGAATACAAGAATTAAGGCAATGTGTTTATCAAATGCAGATATCCACAGTTCTTCCTAGAATTGTGCCTTCCATGACTAGAACTTCGCCTTTCATGTCACGGATATGATAAAAACGAAAAACAGCTGAAATGAATCTCTAAGGAATTATCCATTTGAAGTTGTGATTGCTGTGTGAGCTCCGTAGTTTCTTTATGCTGGTGATTTCTTTTTACTGTACTACCATGCTATTCATTAGAGATTTGCTATATCTTAAGTACTGTTCCGTTAATACAATTCATGTGACTAATTCGGCTATGATTTCGTCGTTTGTTTCGAGATTTCTTTTTGTAAAACCCATTATGCATTATAATTTAGTTATATTAACGTCAAATTTATAAAGCTATATTAGATATATTTTGGGGCGTATCTCTTAATTTTGAACTGCAATCAGATAACGAGGGAGACACTTAACTTTTACCTCATTCTCCAAAGTTCCTCACCACATCAGTGGGAGGACATTTGGCTCCAACGGATTTAACGTGTACCGGACTAGTTTACATTACGTTTCTTTGGTGGAATGGGTCTCGAAGTGGAGACCTTACCACCATATTATAGCGGCCCTATCCTCTATAGCGTTTGTTGACTTCTTTTGGAATACACCATTAAATGAGTTTCGTAACAATATATATAGAATGTTAATTAGTTAAAAGGCTAAGACAACCATTTAACCTGGAGAAAAGAATTTTGGAACCTACATAGGTAGGATTTTTTGATAAAAAATGGTAGTTTTAAATTTACGTTTCTTTGTACAGTTTTAAATTTACGATTTCCAAAAGTTAATTAGATGCTTATAGTGCTTTGTATGTCGCATTTCTCGATTAAAGTCATTAAATGTCAAAGTAAATACTTTCATTATAAATCAAATTAGTATTTGCGATTTCGGAAAACATTTGTCTATATTGTTGGAATAAAAAGTTTTATTACGTGCTATAAACCTAAACTATGCATTCAGCCAATTTTTGTTCAGTAGAGTGCTGAAAGTCAATGCATTTTAATTGAGTTAAAAGACTGAAACTGATGCACAAAATAAAACGTGTACTAATTAATGAAAGTGTGTTTATGCTGGCGTTGTACAGGTCAAATAATTTCACCGATAGCTACCACATTTGACATTTATATATTTGAAGATAGTAATGTGCAATTCAAAGTAACATTTTATTTATTTATTTATTGAAATATCAATTTCGGTATTTTTTTAAAGATAACTTATGGGGAGAGGACAAAAACTGATACTCTTATTAGAGAATATAAGAGAAAGTTTTGGGGACACCACTTGCTCTGGATTAGCTTAAGAGATTTTAAAAATTATGAGCATGGGTCAAAAGTTTAGGACCATGCTCATAATTTTTAAATTATATGATTAAAATATGAGAGACGTGGGGAAAACCTAAACCCCTTGAGTCTTAGAAATTTAAGTGCTTTTATCTTGGACATTATCGGTGTATATAGGTGGATTATATTCGTATTTATTTTTTAGGTATCTGTCTTTTTCAAATGGTTATGAAGCAGGATCCTGATCTGAAACGAAAGAAGAGTCCGTATCTAGTCGCCTACTCCATCTTCGTCACTGGCATCGGCGCCTTTTGTGTCGGAGTTGTCCTTTTCGAAGCAATCCTCAGTCGAGGCCCAGAAACCACCGTCAATCTCTGTTATCTATCGGTCAATGGCACAATTAACGCAAATGCCGCTAAATAATAAGGTTATTTGATACTGCTTCAGTAGAAGACTGTTCATCGAGGATCGTTTATATAACCCACAGATATTTTAACTTGAAGTGCTTTGTGATTTTTATTCATTTAAAAAGAAAATATCTTGCCCGTACCTGATATACTTTTTATGTATGATGGTGATTTTTTTGTTATTATAGTTACTGGACTTGTTAGGCTCAAAATTGTAAAAAAAAAGTGTTTATGTACTGGTCACCATTGTGACGATACAATTACTCAGAAGATGGATAGACACGAAAAATAATAACATTGGAAAGAAAAAAAAGTACTGTATAATTGTAACAAAAGTATTTTGAAATATCAGCCTGTCAGCGATATCCAGAAAGATAAAGCCCCGTCTAGACTTGGCATCTGAGTTTTCTGAACTTTATCCAACCTATCTGAAACTAGGTCACTGATCAATCTTGTCCAGTCACTTATGATCCACCACAAAAAAAAACCCACACTGTCTTGGCGATCCATTTCTCCATTGCTGAAATTTTGTGTCAAAATTTCCAAAGAAAATAAACTGAATTACCTGAAACACTAAATGTTCTGTAAACATCTACAGCCCTATAAGCTGTCAGACATTTCAAGATGAATCATGTAAGCAATCTTATAACAGGTGCCGAATTATATACGGTTGACTCTTTGGAATGATGATGAACTAACAGTTCCAGCAAACCTAGTTAACAAGTTGATGAATAGTACAGGGGAAGCAACTGCTGAGACACTACCAAATTTCATACATTGCCTATAGGTGTGTGTGATAGCGCAATGCATAATTATAAAATTATGTGATATGACAGAACATATTATGTCATAAGGCATTGTATTGTGTTATTTTCATGAGTCTGACACCTGATGGCGTTACTGTCCAAACGTGATAATAGAGCACTTTTGGAAAGTATTCATGACAAGTGATGAATTGTGGACCTCTATAGACATAGTACATTACAACAACATCAATTAATCCACTTTTCTTTTGCTAAAGAATCTGCTTTGATGTAAATATTTGATCGAATTAAAAATCGTCAACACCACGCTGGCTTAATTTCGGGCATAAATCCTTATAAATATCAAGAGTTGATCTAATTTTCCATCTTCTAACTATTTTTCTTCCACGGTATGAGCACAATTTACAATAAAAAAAATATTTTTCAACATGCGAAATTACAATGCCAAATTGATGCTCTCCATTGTGTGTGACAACATTTATCTCTGTAACTAGACATTTTTTTACGAATTAATTATTTTTTTCATGGACGAATTGTCTTTTTATGTATGAGAACGATCGTGTGTTTCGTTATTGACTTACTTTGTAATCGTATGAACGAATGGATGGATTCTCTTTACAGTGATATACCACTTAGCAATGCAAGTAACAAGAGATCTCAATGAACAATGCTTAATATGAAGCAGACAAATATCTTTTTTCAAAGACTAATATCCATTGATGAATTTGATATTCAAAGGTGTATACTGATGAGCTAGGCTGTTTGAGTTTTACTGTGATTGACGAGAGAAATGTTAGAATTTATCAAGTGTTTCACAACAATTCTATTTTCCGAAAACAGATATATTTCTGACATGATTAAAAGAAAGGTTTCAGCTTTTCTCGTGGTATTTAAAAACTCCTTTTATGTGATGCTAAACTTTTTAAAAACTTTATTACAAAGGATTTTTTTTGTACCTGAAGGTGGAGTTTTTTTGCAGTAAATTTAATATTTGTGTCATTAATTATCTTACTATCTTATCTATTTATTTCAAAATAAAAATTATGTGTCCAAAAATTACATTAAGATTTTTAATTGCTGGATATACATATATTTATGTATTTGTGTCACTTTATATTTTTGAAATCAAAAATTGTCTTTTTACTTTTTTTAATTAGGAGAGAATTGAAACATAAAAACAAACCATTTTCTATTCTATTCCAAAATGTATGTGAGTTGATATTGTGATATATTTAATTCCATTCTTAGTTGTTTGTGAATTATATTTATGCTGTTGATGTCGGTGATCTGTGCATTTTTTGTTTACTCCTGATATAATTTTAAAATAAAATACGAATGGCAGATAAATGTCTTTTACTTTTCTACAGCGAATTTTATTAGCCTGCTATGTTAATTTTTAAAAATAGAATTAAAATGCCCTGCTACTTCATGACTCATTTAGAACATTGAAACATGCCAGAAAACTGTCGGATTGAATGTATGCTTAAGTAGAAATGTGATTTGTTGTACTTCTGCATCTGAGAAACATTTATAAATACGTCTCTTATTGTAGCTTTCTTCTATTTCATACGAAATCAACTTTCCATAATATGCGCAGTCATCACAAATATGGGGATATTTTATTGCATAATAGTCGCTTTTGACGACTAGGTGGTTGACCGGGATAAATGGCTGGTTTTGGTCTTCCCACAACGACCCACTTATCCGAAAGGATGTTAAGACATTGAAGGTCGCCAACAACAATTACTTATTTATTGAAAGGCTTACCGTCATCGCTAGAATATGGACTGTAAATAAAGCCCTTATGTAATAGTTCGTTTGACGAAAATAAAACATTTAAATTAAATAGTTAGGAAACCAATTATGGGTTCAAGAGACTTAAATTAAAAAGTACATAGAGAAAGCAGTAACACACATAATTACAAAATCGGATGTTATGGATTATTAAAACTCTTAACTTAATATTTAGTGTTACTTGTTCTTAATGGATTCTTAGTTAAAATATTTTTAACTTCAAATTTTGATAGGCCTAATTCACAATGTAATTGGATCCTTACCATTCTATTGTTATGATATGCATCTACATAATTTTCTTTTGATTTCTTAATACATTCAAATATATCACAGAAATGCGAAGCAGCGCTTAAAAATGGTCATATTAAAAAAATTCCATTTTTACTTAATTCTGATGATAAATTTATAGTTACCTCAATATGGGAAAATAAGTTGAATTGTCATATCATGACCAATAATAGAAAAAGTCTAGGGGGGGGGGATATATAACTCTCAATTAATACGGCTTGAGACTCACTTTAACAGTAAAATATATTGTATCAAAGTAACTTTTTAGAAATTGCATCAAAAAAAAAAATTTGAGAGTTATATTTTTACCGAGAAAATGCTAAAATTTTGCTTAATTTTTAGTTAGACTGATAGTTTCTTTCTATTTCCAAAATATATATTGTCAAATTTATAAATTCTATGGGCAGGCGGTCTTACCTATTTACTACACCAACACATGCACATTCATCTTTATTAGTAATGAAAATATAATTCTATCGACATTTTTTTAATCATTTTAATAGGAACAATGCAAAGGCTCTCTGAATATATTACCGCAAACAAAAAGCATTTCAGAGATTACTTTTTCTTGTGAGTTTTTGAAGTTTGTACGAATTTAGGGCGCATCCTATATTATATATTACTGCGCTAAAACTCTCTCTCTCTATATATATATTATTTAACTTATTTCGGTCGCTCAATTTTGTTTTAAATTAAAGTACAAAATGTTTGATTTCTTATAAGATAAACCGAAAGGAGGAAAGCGAAAAAAGAGATAGAAAACAGAAAATTAATCAAACTGCGTATTGTTTTAGTCACATAATTATCATTATGTAAAGTAATTATATTTGTTTAGGTGTGATTACAATAATTTTCAAACATAATACCGCTTCATTTTATATCTAATTGTACATCATCTTACTGTCACTGTTGTAATGACTTAATCTTGACCGACACTCTCTTCAAAGAAAATTCAGCATTTTATTGCTGTCCAAACTCTACCTTCTCATTTCACATCGTACATGTGAGCTTTTTATAGGTCAGCAGTTCAGAAATTTTTTTTTTCATTTGTGACTCCAATCTGTCGTGTGAAATGACCCTCAATTTTGTATTCTTGTAACTGACTGCTCTGAAACATGTGTCAATGATAGTCCTTTACAGTTGAAGCATTTGGCATCCAGATGGGAGGACGTTCTTTTCCCTTGAAGCGGGAAATTCCTCCCAAATAGTGAATTCCACGTATTTTCTCACAACTGAGTCCTAATGACCAGATACGCCGACCACTCGGTGATAGGCAGATCCTCCCCCATCCAGCAATCTGGAGGCATTCAAAATGAAGGGTTTTTACATGTGATGACACAGCTGGCTGGAAATGCCACTTATCGTAAATGATACTGGGGAACGTAACACCGTCATGTCCTTTGATTATCTGGAGGGGTGCACTGAATATTTTTAAATTACAATAATAACAAAATGAAATTTAAATTAAAAAAGTACTATTAATAAATTTCATTTCAATTAAATTGAAAAGGGAATCTATTAATAGTCATTTTAAAGAGAAATAGAAGTTGACATTTATAGCCAAAAAACTGCTCTAGTGGTCTCTACATATTCCATAATTTTTCTACATATTCCATAATTAAAGTAAGATATTAAGCTATTTCCACCTGGATTAAAACTGTTAAGCGCGAGCAAGGCTATGAAGGCCAAAAGAACTCTGATTTTTATCTTCAGCGTCCTGTGTAGGAGTATTTTAAGTTTCATAATATAGTAAAGAAAACAAATATGCATTTAGGTAGCATTTTTTCAACCGATTGAAATCAAATTACGACACAGGACCAACATTTAAATAATACCATATACTTTAATAATACAAGTTGGGTTATTCGAAGAGAAATTTCATTCGAGTGAATAAATACATTCATGTGAGTTACGTGTTTGCCTGCGCTCGAATGTACAGACCAACAAAAGCAATCAATTCTTTGACACTTCAGAAAATAAAAGTGTGTACCAAATCTTATTCACTTAGTTCTTAACACATTCCAGTTATCGTGCTCATGGGCATTCGGACTGATAGACGATCTTCTTGTGAAGGGATTTTTGCTTAAAATTTGACAGAAATCATAAAATCTGGTGAAAAGACTAACAAAATTACATCTAAATAGGTCAAACATTTTTTGAGTTACTTTCATAGACAAATATTATTCCAAAAATTGATTTTTGATGGATTTGTGTAGATCTGAAATGCATGAAAGTTCTATGAAATTTTGAGTTAGAATTCTTAGGCAATTACTATAATTTATCTTGCGCCTTTCTATCAGTAACACTTCAGGAATTTAATTAATCATGTACTTGACGTCCTGAAATTCTAATGGTTAATTAATTATCAAGTAACTTACAAAACAAGTCCGAGTTTTTTGACGATTACAATAATTTCTATTTTCTCTTCTTATAATAAAGTAAAATTGTGGCATAATCCAAGAAAGGCAATTACGAGATAATAAAAGCATGTCGTGTACCTGCCTGCGCTAGTATTATTATTTTGTATTTACCACAAAAAAACCAGGGTTGTTGCATTAAAGCAATCTTAATGATTAAAATAAAGAAATCAAGTTGTCATCAAGCATCGCATTACGCAGATATGTGAAAATCCTTATATTTTCTTAAGTAATAACCCAACAAACTCAAGACCACACAAGCTGATAGCTAAATCTAGAAATGCTTGAATCAAATTGATAATGAGTAATACCGACAAGTAGCGACAGATATTTAGTGCAAAATTATCCAAACCATCGCTTGAATCTTTTAAAAAATCAAAAAAGATATTTTGAAATATTGGAATGGTCATTGTGTTGAAAACTGTTTAATAACATATATTCAGAGTTCTTTTAAATTTGATTTTAGACTTGACATACGAATTAAAAAGCATCAAAACATTTTCTTAAGCTGTCTTTCATTAAAATTATTTGTATTAAAGTTGTTCACACTAATGCTTAAATATTTAAGTTTCATGAGTTAAAAGTTTTGAAAAAAACTTTATGTATTGAAAATTTGGTTGTATATATTCAGCAGGAATTAATTTGATCCTGATTTTACATTCTAATTAATTTCAAAATACCGTACTGATTCATTAAAGGATAATAATTAGTCACAAATCGCAAATAATGTGGGAGTGGTCACCCAAAAATTTCCTCTACTAATTTGTATTTCTATCCAGCGCTTTGCATGTTTCCAGAAGACTCACCCTGAATTGGTCGAATTGCTTTCCGAAACTCCGCATGTTGGGCTTTTTAGTTTTTTAAAAAATATAGGTTTTTATAATCATATATAAACATTCATCCCTTTTTTAGCACAATACCATACATAACATCATCGATATGCTTTTCATTACTCATAGATAAACACTCTCAGTCATTTAGATTTTGTAAATATTCCATATTAAGATTTCATTATCAATAGAAATTTATTTTAATTTCAAGGATGTGGCGCAGCATGGCCAAAAATGGCTTTTGTGCCATTAAACACCAACTCAACTCAACTCAACTAAACTAATTTGTAAAACATGTTCCTTCTTCCCGCTTAAAATTATAGACCTTCAACGAGGTCATGGAAGCCAATAATGCCCAGATTTTATTTGAATCATGAGAATTTTGTACTCCGTAGAACAATAAATAAAAACAAATAAATTTTGATCGCTTGGATGATTAATTTTTATACTTAACTACGATTTCAGTAATAAGATTCCATACCAAGTTTGATTTAGTTAAATTACTACGTGTTTGAGTCATCGCGCTAACATGAATATGAAATTATGAGCCAAAAAATTTTTTTAAAATCTCTTTAGATGCTGATGCTGTAAATAAAATTTCGTTTACTTTCATAACCATTTTGTACATTTTGTAAATTAATTTCATTTACTTTCGTAACCATTTAATACATTTTGTAAACCAATTTCATTTACTTTCGTAAATAAACTTTCATTTACTTTCTGTAACCATTCCGAAAAAAATATTTCACATACTTTCAGTTACCATTTCGTAAACAAAATTCATTTATCGTCATTTGAGCTATGGTGTTAAGTGAATATAAATATCTAAGTATAGATGTTCAACTCCTTGACCCATTTAATTCAAAAGTGGACATAAACCAACCTTTCAGATATATACCAATCCGTACTAAATGTTGTCAACTCGAATTTTAAAACTTTGTTGTTAATAAGTTGGGTTGGATTCAGACAGTTAGTCACAGATTTCTCGTAAATGAATTTCTTTCAAAATTTGATGTAAATACCATTTATCAAATTTCATTTATCTAGTTGAAAGCGTTTTCTAAGTATAGCATTTATAGACAGCTGTTATTCCAAAATTATTTTATGACGTTTTTCAGAGGAAAAAAATTCGTCAGTATTTCGAGGTCTTAGAACACGAGAACGTAAAAAGTAACTTACGAAGAATCGCCTCCCGCATAGAGGTCACGTCTAATGTTTCATTTATTATTCGGTGTAGCTGGCATGCATTGACGACTGTGTGACCTTCGATGTCAGATAAACGAATGTATTTGCAGAGAGTTAATACATATTTTCTCATACATATTCATACTACAGATGTCGATGATCATTTCAAGACGATTTACAGAAATTATATCCCTTGATCAAGACATGATTAGGTTATATTAATCTCGGAGTTCCTTTTTTCTAAACTTTAAAAAAAAGATTTTTTTTCCTCAATTCTCTATTTTTTCTGTATACAAATAAGTAGAAATAGAAAATTTTGGCAAGACTATAACGCAAAATGCTTATTTGCGTATGATATTTTAAAACGTTTGCTTTACCATGTTTAATAAGAAATGAATAAATATATATAATTAATTTTAAAATTTTAAATGTATATAATTAATTTAAAAGTATATAATTAATTTCAAACAAAATAGTAAAAAAAAAAAAGATTTTTATAACTATCTAAATATTTAATAGGTGGATTCGAATTTTTTTAAAAAAAATTATAAATTATAATTATAAAACAAAATTATAAATATAAAACCTAAAATTTCTTAATAAAAATGAATTAGGACTATTATTAATATAACAATCCACAGTCAACGCAAATTGTAATCAAGTATTTAATTTCAGTGGTATTTATGTTTAAATGAAAGCACTCAAGTAAATAACCTCCTATAACATACACACGCACAAAACCTTGAAGTTGCGTTTCCTTGAAGTTGTAGGGCCTCCTAGACAAATGCCAAACCTGTCCATGTCCAATAATCCAACCCTGACTGTGGCGATACATTTACAACACATGATCTCGCAAACATTCCCAAACAAGATAAACCTCTAAATTATGAGAATTAAGCCAATAATCGTGATTGCAGAAAAGTGGAAACAAAATTTTACTGAGATTCCCATTGAGGACCACGAGAATTCTCGTAAATGATATCAGGATACAGATCTCAAGATTTTGTCGAAATTCTGATATGAAGTAAAGTGATCATTGATAAATTAAAAAAAGTGAACATTAAAGCAAAGTGCGGCTCACATAAATTCTGATCGATCATTTGTCTACAATTAAAAAAAACAGCATTCTTCGTGAAAGGCATGTAAGCCTAATGGTTAAACATCTGTCCGATACAAATTTTAATTTTTTACTTTCTCGAATTTAAAATCTACAAATATAGCGCTTGCATAACTCTAATCTTTTCTTTTGGATACTAGATGGTGATACCTGATAGGCTATTCCATGTGCCATCCCATAATGTATTGCGCAATGCGAGAGTAATTAGAACGAGATGTGATACTATACTGTTAAGCTGCGCACGTGAATGTCTTGCTATATCTTGTCTTTGTGTTTGTTCAGTGTGTGAATGTGGTTATTAAAGAAATGTTCCTGAAAACATAAGTCCTGTTTCTTCCCGCACAGATCATATTCCACCACACAAAGAAAAATTTTGTAATCATAAAAAAAAATTCGAACTCAAGGTTTCGGCGAATATTATCATTTCAGACATCTCTGCTTCTGCAAAATACTTTTATGGAATTATGCCTTTCTATTTGCGAAAGCGATAATTTAAAATTGTTTTGAGCTTGATCGATGAAATTTGGTACATGGATTTCTGGCGAAATTCATATATTTGTGTTAAATTCAGGAAGAAATCTATTCAGGGAAAGTTTGTCTATCTATCTGTCCGAGAATAAATGAAAACGATAACTACAAACAGCAAAGAATTAGATAAAATTTAGTATTAGGTTCAGAATTTCAAATCCACATTCTTATGAAAGTTTGAACAAGAGAAGGGATTAACCTAGCGGTCTCTTCTTTAACATGTGTCTAAATGCAATAATTAAGAAACGCAAAAACGTGTATAAATTTAACTGCGTAAGCAGTTTTATCATTTGAAATGTAAATTTTTTTCTGCTTCCAATTTTGAACAAAATGTCTTGAAATGTTGACCGTTTATTAGGACTGTAACTGTATACTTACAAGATATTTGGAACGTAATCTTCTAATTTCAGTTGTTACTCAGTTGAATTTCGATTTCACTGGAAAAAAAGTATACCCGAAATACAATAGGATTTTTTTACACTTGTGTTCTTAATTCTGTTGCAGTGCATCAAGAAGTTCTGATTAAATCCTTTCAGTACGAAACAAGTAAAAGAAGACGTTATTAAACTAATCGGTATAAATAAGTTCTGGAAAGTATTTACAAAAATATCATTCAGTTTTTGAAATAAATAATTAAAAAATTAAAGACATTTAAATATTTTGTCACAAATTTTAAGTTATTGTGTGAGAACTTTTCTGATTACGTGATTATATAAATACAAATCGACTTTTTAAAAAAAACGATGCTTTTTTTTTCTTTCGAGATTGAAGAGAGCTCCAAAAAGTTTTTGCTAAGAAAAATTGAAAAAGCTAGAATGTAGTTTCAATCGGTTTGAAATTTATGATGTCATGCGCATGCGTCAACTTTTTTAAAAAAAAAACTATGCTTTTCCTTTCGAGATTGACGAGAGCTCCAAAACGTTTTTGTCAAACAAGAAAAAACTAAAAAGGGAAATTGCCATTTATGTTTTATTCATTGCCTACTCTATTTCGAGTTTCAAAACCCCTTACCAAAATCATGTTCTCAAAAAGAAATGCCACATTTGGAAGCTGAATAATGAGAGTTTCAGTCGTAATGCAATTTTCAAATAATAAACTATTTACCAATAATTTTTTAATATATTAATTTATACAGAATTTTTATGAACACAATATTTTTATAAACCCAAACTGCTATTTTTTAACTTCTGAGATCATAAAACAGAGTTTCATAAAGGATTAATCTTAGAACAGTCAAATCTTTTCCTGTTTCCGACTTAAAAATGAAGGAAGGGATATGTGTCCTTTGAGTTAAAGAGAAAATACTTTTATCAAAACTGTTATTAAACGCGAGTGTAGTTTTTTAAACATATTATAAAAATCTAATTTCCTTCGAAAAAAAATTACATTCCATGAAAATAACAATTATGACGTTATAGTTCTACGTAAATCTTTTAAAAACGCATCTGCTTTTAAAAAAGCGTACACAATAATGAAGCAATGTAGGTAAATAAATTTATGCGATTGAAAGGTGTCAATGAATACTGCCAAGTATGCCTTTATTCATTGCCTACGAGATTTCGAGTTTCAATCATTCAAAAAACATTAACCAAAACAACATTGGTATGATAAAAACTTATAAATTAAAAAACATAACCATTGAAACAAAATAAACAATTGAAAAAATAAAATAAAACTGAATATAAATAAAAAGGATCTTCTGTTACACTCAAAATTTCAGATTTGCAGTCCCACCAGCGTGAAAATATCACAAATCTCTCTTTCTTTCACCTATACTTTAATAGATCTAAGCAACCATCTACCCTAATAACATGTCACCATAAAGCTTAGTTTATTGATTTTAAGCTTTATTCCTAGCGCCAATGCATTATACGAGTATCGAATTATAGTTTCTCAAATTGAATTAAAGCATTCAAAAGCCGTATAATTAGTAGAAAAGTCTCACGTTTTCAAAGAACATTTCAAATACTCTACAGATTCTTAAATAAATAGGTAAGATAGCACATTCCCAAAATAAAAGATATCATGTAATTAGAACAGATTAAAAGATTAGCCCATTTTTAAATACAATAGTCAAATCTTGTTTATAAGAAGAACCAAATATTTTGAACCATTGTCAAATGATGAGGGCGAGATTTGACATATGTTCCAATCTGCCAAGTCATATCTTTAAAAAAGGGTATTCGATGTCAATTAAACATGTGTTGTTGTTATTTATGGCACTTGTCGTAGATAAGCTCGGTGAAAAAGTTATCGATCTTAAGCCGAGTTAGTGCAATGGCTTCTGAGGGTAAAGGCTCCAGATCACCTGAGGGCAGAAGTTTGACTTCTAGCCCATATGAAGAGGACACACACTCACTTGCATAACCCTTTTTTTACATAGGGACTCTTTCACACATTTCACAGATGGAAAACAAATTAAAGAACAATCATGCCCAAACCAAGGATCGATTCCGAAACGCCCAGATATCACGGGGAAGACGCGCTACCCCTAGGCCAGATCGCCGGTGCAACTAAACATAATCAGCTGTACATATATGAGCTTTCAAACTCTGAATCCTTACTTCAAAACCGAAATCTTCGGACAAGATCACTCTAACTATATTGTCACGAAACAGACATAAAACAATTAAAATGAATGGTTTCTGCTTCATCTATTTTATTTCAATCTCATATATACATGGGCGAAACAATCTTTGGTGTAAAATATCGATTCATTTTTTAACATTTTAATCTTTAACACTTAAAGTCGGTTATGCCCATAACATAAGAAAAATCTTCAATAAAGGATCTTTAACTGATAGTGTTTTATTGAAAGATATAAAGATTATGGGTCTCGAGAACACTGATGGGTCATATGAAAGCGTCTTGACGTAAATTACCCTTATAGAAACTGGATGTTGGTTTGATTATTTTTAAAGCATTAACGTTATCTTAGATTTATCATTTCTAGAAAAAAGTTTAGACTTCGTTTTTCCGTTTTAAAAATGGAAATACTTATCCCCTGTATTATTACTCTGTAAGTATTACTTCATTTTGAGGAATTTGAGAGGCAACTAAATTCCTGGGCAAATTTCCGTTGAAAATTAGCGCCACTTTTTAAACATTTATTTTAAGTTAAGGAATATTGATTATATATTTTTAAAGCGTTGTCTTCAATGATTTAAGTACCTTTTTAACAGTATCAAATGCAAAACGTTCCGAGAAATTTATTGCTGCATTCAATTAAATATATCTTTAATTAGAGGGAGTAGTCTTCCTCAAAATCTTTCGCATATTTTCTTATAAAGTTGTCGTGACAAAGAATGTCTAACAAGTCATTTGCTTGCAATAGTCGGGAAATATTAACATTTAGCGTGAAATTAACATTTTTACTGATTTTATCGTCTGATTGTTAGATAATGTTTTGGCAATTAATCCATTGTATCTGGTTAATAGTATCCGAAAATAGTACTACAACTGAAATCACAGAGTCACACATCAAATTTGATACATTAAAGTCATTGTGTTTGTGAATTATTGCTTTTACATGGTTGAAAAATACAGTCCGACAGATGATAAATACCTTGTTGGTTCAAAATTTTATAGATATCTACAGATGCTAAATCTATGCACTATCTATCCATCTCTTCGTTTTATGATTATTAAGTTTACTTACATATGAAAAATCGGATATACAAACTTTTTTCATGGAATTTTCACAAAATTCGATAAAAATCTATAAATTCGATGTAAAAGCAGTCCATGAAATTTCATCTGTTTAATTCAATGCATTCTTAATCTTTGACACGGACAGACATATTAAAGACAAAACATGTTTTTCGAACACAGGGAAGTTTGAAAAGTGGAGATTCTTCAAAACCTGGAGTTGGAGTTTTTTTCATTTCGGGCTCGATCATGGTAGTTTTATAGACAGGGGAGAAGGTTATCCCCATATTTTGGCACTGAAAGTCAATTAGATATTTCGTGGCCCTAAGCCGTGCAAATCAGGTGGCTCATTTTTGAATAAATTAGTCGCTTTAAGTTTCGCATTTTCTTCCAATTTTATATGCAACAAAATTGACAGTATATTAAAGATTTATTTTAAATTAATTTTTTCTTTATTTTAATATCTTTGTGAAAATATGTATACTTATTTATAATTCGTCGACTTTGACAACTACTTGTTTCTCAGAGAATATTAGCTACATTTGATTTCATTTGAATCGCTTCGATATTACTTCATGGCCATGATTTGAACAAATTGTCAGACATTATAGTCAATAATATTTTAAAAGTTCTAGTACTTATTACACTCACAGTGTACAACAAACTTTCCAATGGAGACCAATCGCAAGACAGTACAATTAAAAATGAAAATGTCTGGAACATTTAGCTTCCTTAACGTACTTTACCTTTTTTTAAAAAAAAAATTGTCTTACAAGTTACACAAATTAAATTTAATTCTTCTTAAACTTTTAACAATAGACAAAAATAATGTGGTTATTTTATGAAATAAGGAAATCTTTATCAATTGTCACCTATTATTGATGTTATAAAAAATATTTTTATAAAATTAATAAAATTCATGAGAAATTTGACTATTAAATTAGTATCATTTAAAAAATGTCTTAAATTTCAGAACTGTGCAAAGATCGTTCGGATGCAATAATATTTTTAGGAGTTATTAAGTACAGATGTTAAAACTAAACTTAATTTTTAATAAATTAAAATTTTAAAATTTTTATTAAATCATAAATTACAAACTTTTTATTAAAAGCTTGCTCTCTACTAAAATCTAGTAAGCATAGGAAAATGCCTTCAAAGGATAACAACAATGGTATAAAAACCAAAATGAAATATTAGTAAGAACAAAGAAAATAATTCGAATTTCACTTTCCATCAAATTTGTTGCCGTAAAAAATTGTTACATTTTTTTTTTGAAATTCATCAAAAATTAAAAATATTGATCAATGAAATTAATATAATTGAAATGAATTATTTATAGATGACTAAAGGTTACAGATACCGATTTCTCAAGTGTCTGAGACGCTGAAGTGGAAATTTTAATACTGTGGACACTTCTTCTTGCATGCTGCCGACCACCTCGCCACCACTTGTCAACTGAATACTGTCAACACTGAATTTTATTGTGTCGTCAATACGGTTGCAATATTATATAATACTCCAAATTTAATTAAAGAGTTCGCGCATTTCAATGGCCAGCATTAAAATTAATTGAGAACAGATGTGGTAATATTTTATGAATGTATAATTTAACCATTATAGGCTGTCATCACAAACGATAAATGGTACAGGTTTGAAATAACTACCCTAAGTATAAAAATATATCATTATCTAATAAAAATAATTTTATATATGTTTTCGGCATTGTAAGTTTGGTTTTATATTCCTCGAAATGATAAATAGATTAATCAATATCGATTTCTATGTTATATGTGAAACAAAATTCCTTTCATAAGAGCATTAATAAACAGTGAATATAAACGATGTAATGAATATTTAAAAGCCAACTTATGAGTCACGCTAAGGCCAATAGCTATTGCTTCACGTCATACCACACTCATTGACTGTTCCGCGTTTCCTATTTGTTGAATCTGACGTCCACAAGTTTGCTCTTTGTTTCCCTAACTTTGTTCTTTGCTTCTTAATGTCTTTAATTTATATATATATATATATATATATACACACATACATACATACATGCGTGTGTGTGTGTGTGTGACGTCATTATACATGATGGTTATAATAAACGTTCGACTTTCAAATGGTCATCGGATAAAATTTTATCAAATTTGATAATAATTTACAAACAGTCATGAAAATTTCTTTTCCGCCAAAATTTTTTCAAAAACTCGTCATCAAGGGGAAAAGGCGCTGTATACAATATTATTAAGCAAACTACGAAATAGAAACACAGGTTTTAAATATGTTTAATCATTTTTGAAACATTTTACAAAGCATGTTTAGTGTGGTATCCATCATTTTCTGAAAGCAAATTAAATGGCATGACTGCATTCTCAGCAATAGTATATCAAGAGGAATGTTAAGCACATGTCGGTGTATTGCATATTTCACTTCCGTCAAATTGTTTATCACCATAAAGAGTGCTTTTGAAATAACATACATTGAATATGCTTTGTTACGTGTTTCAAAAACGATTAAACACATTTTAAACCAACGTCTTCATGTCCTATTTTGCTTAACAATATTGATGCAGCGTCATTTCTCCTCTGGTGGTGAGTTTTTGAACTTTTTTTTATTAGAAAAGAAATTCCCATTATCTTCTTTAAATTATCTCCAGGTTTAATAACATTTGGTCCAGTAGTTTTCCTTTTAAGGCCATTTCAAAATGGAACTTTATTTATAACTACCTCTATATTAACTTCATCAATAAAATTAAATAAACAAAAACACAACGATAGAAAAATGATATTGCGCCTACAAAGAAAACACTTTGCTATTGATAAGAATTAATATATCATAGTCAAGTTTTCTAGATTTCAACATACCAAATATACGAGATATTGGTCATTTTTTTAACTGAAATCAAATTTTCCAAAATAGGTTTTCGAGATCAATAATACAAAGTAAAGAAATTTATTAAAACATTTTTCAAAATTATTATTACAGTTCTTGTAAGAAACATATTTATCTTATCAATAATTCGTTCGAATAAATTGTATCTCCATTTTTCATCGCTTAAGCTAGATCTTTAATTAATTCGAACAAGTACTGATTTTAAAATTTAAACTATAGACCCTACTCTCTATAATATATCAAAATTTAAATTAAATTTTAAATTTGAAAAATCATAGGAATTGGAAATTAACCATAATAAAAAAATCAGTTTAAAACGAGCTTATAATTACTTATGGCACACCGGCAAATGTTTATTGCTTTTTCGAAAGCTGATCATTATTCTGAGAATTTTCTTGTGATTTGATGAAACTGTTTTACCAATTAATTAATACTCCTTATGAAGGAAACCCATAGATGCTTTCTTGTATACATTTTCCTTAACAGAAAATGTCCTTTCAATATACAGAACTTATCTATTGAAACTCAAAATTACTGAAAAAAATTAAATATACAGATATTTTCAATTTAAAGAAACTCTTTATACGAGAATAGCACTATATTATGCTTTCAAAACGTATAGTGCTCGTTGTGAAAGGGATGATAATGAAAATTAAATGAAGTGGTATTATTTTTAGGTATTCGAGAGTATAAAGAAATTTATTAAAAACACAAAAGATTATTAATGTATTTAATTTTTAGTTTTAAAAAATTCCATCTATTCTTTCGTTTTTAGTCCTTTAATCTATCGTTTCCCATACATGCAACAAGAAGGCGCTGCGAATAGGTAATCAAAATTAAAATTAACAATGTTTTAATTAAATCTCAAAAATATTAACATAATATATTAACTTCGTATATGTTATAGAAAATTCTTTGCTTAATTCTTTGCACGCCTATGTGTAATCTGCCCTTACGAAAAACGCATCGTTTTCACATTCGGATAATGATTATTATAAGAGTCGAGTGATAGTAAAATCCCATTCTTCAAGAATGTCATCATCTATGACCTGGGGATGTGATGGAGCCCTGACCAAGCAAAGCACAGCCTGGGAAATTCTTATCAAGTCTTTACTATTTCATGGCCAAACCAAATACGTTATAAATTCAACTTACAAAAAATAAGTAATGTCATTTAGGCCTTTATGTGAAATCTCAATACAGCATTTACTTTCTCTTCTGGACATTATATTTCTTGAAGTTTCGTGGACTGTCAGGATGCAAGTAATACCCCGATCTAGCCAGTGTCCAGTACTTATGTATCATTTAATGATAATTACCGTTTTATTTATTAAAAAGTTACAGAGTATTCAGTGAAAAATAAAACTATCTTCAACTCTTATTAAACTCAGATGTTATAATTTTTAACTAATTAATTAGTTACACTAACTGCAAAAAAAACTGCAATGATCATAGATATATACTTCTTATATCGAAGTGATGAAATTGATTTGAACTTAACACTCTAAACAGAATGCAAATGGACTTAGCGCTGTCTTAAATAAAAGGTTACTTTTTGTATCAGTCGATAAAGAAAGCAAGAAGCAGGTGCAGTGCTTACATTTGATTTTACATTAATTGGATTTATCAATAATTGAATAAATATTTTCTTTATGAGTGGTAAAGCAAAATTTCTTATATCAGGAAACAAAAGAAACGATAAACTCATAAAAAGGCAATAAATATTTAAGAGTCAACAAAATATTAAAAGCAATGGTAATTGATCGACATTATTACCCATGCATTGTTTTGTGTTCCTTAAGCGTCTAATTCTATTACTTCAGAACAAACAAAAATGTCTTTTTGTTTATTACAAAAATTTCTATCTTTTAACACGCGCTTAAAATTGCAAGTGCTAGTAGACTGCAAGCCAATCTATAGATTGGCTTATACTGTTTTTTTCGTCATTAAGTGTAACCAAGCATCATTAAGCACATCAATAAGATATTGTTGTTAAATAAATACTTAACTGGTAAAAGCAAGCCTGAAATATTTTATCCTGTCGCGTATTGTACTACTTTCATTTTTTGTAAGTGGCAACATGTATAAAATCAGATTCAAAATAAAGGAAGGAGAGAGTCGTACGATTAAAATGTCTGATACTGTTTTATTTTTTTTTTAAAGCTATAGGAGAAAGAGAAACAAGTTTGTTTTCTGCAATTCTCAACATTTGGTGAACCCGGAAGTGATCTTATGAAAGTATTCAAATGATATACAGGTCAGACGATTTATTTATCTTTTAGTAACGGATATTTTGACCGTTAAAAATCAGAAGATACATTACATTTTGCTTTCGTTATTTGTGTCTAAGTTTATGGAAATGGAAGCACTAATTCAGAGACGGAAACCTGTTAGAGCATCTTTTACGCGAATATGTAACGGAATTAAACTTGAAGTAGAAAAAGAAAACCCGGATGAAGAATTTATAAGATCAAAATTGTCAACTTTAGAACGTTTGTCAGAAGAACTTCGTTCTTATGATAGTCAAATTTTAGATTCAGAATATTCTTCTGAAGAGCTGTTTAACAGTGAGTGGGAAAGCATCGAAGAATACAGAGAAAAATTGGATTTAATTAAAGTAAAAGTTGAAATATTCTTTTCCCGCCAAACTGAGCAATCCGTCGCCAGTGTGTCTCCAAATTTAAACAAACGAAAACTCAAGCTGCCTGAAATAGTATTAAAACAATTCGGTGGAGATATTAAGGATTGGTTGCCGTTTTGGGGTCAGTTCCAACGAATTCATGATGATAAAGAAATTCAGAACGAAGATAAATTTCACTACTTGATCCAAGCCACCATACCTGGCACTAGAGCACGTAATATTGTGAATAGCTTCCCGGCGACTGCGGAAAATTATCAGAAAGTAATAGAAAGCTTGAAAAATAGATTCGGACGGGAAGAACTGTTAGTAGAATTCTACATACGAGAGCTATTAAGCCTAATTATTAAAAATGTAACTGAGCAGAGGAAAAAGTGCAGTGTATCCGAGCTGTACGATAAGTTAGAATCGTATTTACGTTCGTTAGAATCAATCGGAATGAAAAGCGACAAATACGCTGCCATGCTATTTCCGCTCGTTGAGTCTTGTATTCCAGAGGAATTATTAAGAGTTTGGCTAAGAAATTATGCATCAATAATTACAGAAGAAAATACTTATTCCGAAAAATTAAAACAATTGTTATTATTTTTGAGAAATGAAGTTGAAGGAGAGCAGAGAATTTCTCTGGCAAAATCTGGGTTCAAATTGGATTTTGATGCGCGAAATGAAAGTAGAAGGGATAGAAGATTTAAAAATGAAGATCCCGTGCCTACAGCGAATGAACTATTCTCAGGTCATAAGAAAATATTTAACCTCGGAGAAAAGAACTCTTGCATTTTTTGTGATAAATCACATGAAAGCCAAAACTGTTTTGTGGCTCAAAAAATGAGCTTAACTCAAAGGAATGATGAAGTTAAGAAAAGGAATGGATGTTTCATCTGCCTAAAAATTGGACATAGGGCCAAGCAATGTAGATCAACTGTACGGTGCTTGATATGCTTAAGAAGACACTGGGCTGTAATGTGTTCAGACTTGCAAACATGTAAAAAGAAAGATGATAGAATTATGGAAGAAGATGCGCAAAAGGTATCTTTAGCAAGTACCAGTTTTAGTTGCCCTGATGAAGTGTATCTTCAAACATTATTAGTGAAAATTGAATCTAATAAAAGTCAGAAAACGGTAAGGGCACTTATTGACACTGGATCCCAGCGTTCATATATATTAAAAGGAACGGCTGAAGATATTGGGTGTCATTCAAATGGAACAGAAACGTTGATCCATGCTCTTTTTGGAGGAGCCACAACAAAGAGAGAAACTCACAGACGTTATGAAGTATCTCTTAGTAGCCTATATGGCAATTATTCTAGAAGATTAAACCTCTTGGAACAATCGAAGATTTGTGGACCAGTGACAAGTTTGCAACCTGGACAGTGGATGGAAGAAATTAAGCAAAAAGGTATCACTGTCTCCGATGTTGGAAGAAAAGATCTAAAAATAGAAATTCTTATTGGATCAGATGTCGCAGGTGCATTGTTAACGGGAAATGTTCACAAATTACAAAACGGATTGGTTGCTGTGGAATCTTTGCTCGGATGGACAGTTATGGGGAGAATAAATTATTACACCTCAGAAAATAATGTGTGTATCGCCTCTGAAATAACGTCCATGTTGGTTCATAGTAGCGACATTGAAAACTTGTGGAAACTAGAGGCATTGGGAATTACAGATTCCAAAGAAAATAGAAGTGATGTCGAATTACAAGAAGCAGTATGGGATCATTTTAACAAGACCCTAAAAAGGACAAATGATAGATATGAAGTCTCTTTACCTTGGATCAACGAGAAAGACAAATTACCCAGTAACAGAGAAATAGCGGAAAAAAGATTAATTTCCACGACAAAGAAACTCATGCTGAAAGAAAAAACAGAAGCTTACAATGCAGTGTTCGAAGAATGGGTTGAATCTGGAATAATAGAAGAAGTACCAGAAGAGGAAAAAAGTGTACACTGTCATTACCTTCCACACAGACCGATATTCAAAGAGAACTCTACAACATCCATAAGACCAGTTTTTGATGCTTCGTGTAAACAGAAGGAATTTCTTTCCCTTAACGAATGTCTCGCAAAGGGTGAAAATTTAATTGAATTAATACCCAGCTTACTTCTTGATTTTAGACGAGGAAAAATAGGAATTATTTCAGATATCAAAAAGGCTTTCCTTCAAATATCTATTGGAAAAGGTGATCGAGATTTTCTGAGATTCCTGTGGTGGAAAGACTCTGAACAAAAGGAAATAAAAGAATTTCGACACTGCAGAGTAGTTTTTGGACTAAAATGTAGTCCGTTTTTATTAGGTGCCGTGATAAATTCGCATTTGGATCAGAGTGATGTTTCTCTAAAAGCAATAGCTTCAAAATTGAAATCTTCATTCTACGTAGATAACTGTGTCACGTCAGTCGATTCGAATGAAGAAGCAGAAGATTTTATTGAAAAGTCAACTCAATTGATGGCAAGTGGAAACTTTGAATTGAGAGGTTGGGAGCAGACAGAGAGGAGCAATACGAAATCGGCAAAAGGTGAACCACTAAAGGTTCTTGGTCTTATGTGGGATAAGTTTGAAGATTCACTGTTTTGTGACATACCTAATATCGATTTAGATGGTATCATAATTACAAGACGAAACATGCTATCCATTGTACAGAGAGTCTTTGATCCAATTGGTTTTAGCTGTCCTTTCACACTTCGACCAAAGGTGTACTTGCAAAATAGTTGGGAAACTAAATTGAGCTGGGATGCAGAGCTACCTGAGGAAATAAAAAGAAAATTCTTGAAATGGGTTAAGGAATTACCCTTGTTAGCATCAGTAAAGATTCCTAGGCAAGTTACTCTGACCGATGGGCAGTCTTTTAGCCTCCATTCATTTTCCGATGCTTCACTGGGATCTTATGCAAGTGTAGTCTTTTTAAGAAGCCAAAAATTAGGTGAAGTCAAAGTGACACTATTGCAAGCTAAGGCCAGAGTAGCTCCGTTGAAGAAAACAACTATACCAAGACTTGAATTGCTTGCTTGCCTTATTGGAGCGAGATTGACTTCATCCATTAAGAAGAACCTCAAGATCGTAATTTCAAAAGAATATTATTGGACCGATTCTTCAACTGCGCTCTTCTGGATAAAAAATATACAAGCCTGGGGAACTTTTGTGAACAACAGAGTTTCTGAAATTAGGAATCTGACAGACTTTAGAAATTGGCACCATATACCTGGTACAGAAAATCCAGCCGACATGCCATCAAGAGGATGCTCAGTGAAGAAACTTATTGAATCCAGATGGTGGGAGGGGCCTCGTTGGCTGACAATGTCGAAAGATGAATGGCCTCACTCTGTGCCAATCGATGACAAAGTAGAGGTTGACAAAGAAAAACGTAGAGAAGTACTGACGTCATTAAGTCATGTTGATGATTTTCCCTCGCGAGTCTTTAACTACTTTTCAAAGTACACGAAAATACTAAGAATGATGGGTTGGATATACAGATTTATAGGGAATTGCCTGAAGACAAAAGAAGAAGGAGAAGACGGCGAGTTGAAAGTAAATGAGTTAAAAATGGCAGAGAAATCTATTGTAAAGATCATTCAACGTGATGCATTTTCTTCAGAAGATATAAATAAGCTAAAGTCACTTAGTGTATTTAAAGACGAGGAAGGCATTTTACGAGTTAAAACTAGATTAAATGAAAGAAAAGACCATCACAATTTTATTTTTCCCATGTTACTTCCGAAGAAGCATGCAATTGTAGAGAAACTAATACTTCATGAACATTTTTCTTTGTCTCATGCCGGGATACACGTATTAATTTCCAAACTTCGAGAAAACTTTTGGATTATCAAAAGCAGATCGACTATCCGAGGAGCTTTATCTCAGTGTATTAGATGTAGAAGGCATGAAGGTAAAGCATTGCAGACAGTAGCGGCTGCTTTACCCGAAAATAGAGTTAGAGATGCTAAGATTTTTGAAATTGTGGGTGTTGATTTGGCCGGCCCACTAATTTTGAAGAACAAGAGTAAAGCTTGGATCATACTTTTCACCTGTGCTGTTTTCAGAGCAGTTCATTTGGAACTGATTTTGACCCTCTCTACACAGGGATTTTTACTTGGATTTCGAAGATTTATTGCGCGTAGAGGACGGCCATCAATAATTTACAGCGACAATGGTAGTAATTTTGTCGGATCCAACAATCTCTTCGAATCAATTGATTGGAACATCATTGGAAGAGACGCTGCCATACTTAAGATAGACTGGAAGTTTAGTCCACCAGCAACACCATGGTGGGGCGGTTTTTGGGAACGACTTGTGCAAATGATTAAGAAACTTTTACGTCGCATCTTGGGCCGGGCATCTTTAAATTACGAAGAGTTAATGAGTGTGTTGTGCGACTGTGAATCAACTGTGAATTCCAGACCACTCACATATGTGACAGAGAATTCTGACGATCCCATTCCTTTGACACCATCCTTGTTTTTAGGTGAAATTCCAGAGTTTGGTGTGCCTGACTTAGATCACCTAGATCGAGTTGATTTCAATAAGAGGCTTAGACATCTTCAAAGTGTGCGTGAACTTCTAAGAAAAAGGTTTAGACTGGAATATCTCAGTTTATTGGTTCAACGTCCATCAACAATCTTAATTTCCAAACGGATTAAAGTTGGGGATATAGTTCTCATCGAGTGCGACAACAAACGCAAAGTGCTATGGCCTCTAGCCAAAGTAATAGAGATATATCCAGGCAAAGACGGCAACATTCGTGTTGTTCGTGTCAAAACCGCTTCCGGTGAATTAGTTCGACCAGTAAAGAGAATATTTCCCCTCGAAATACCTTCATCTATGGAGTCAGATGACAAAAATGAATCTGAAACACTTGAAAAGGAAAATATGGTTTCTGAATCACCGATGAATAATTCTGTTTCAGAGTTATCCCAGAGGTTCAAAACTATTGTGACTAGATCTGGAAGACAAGTTAAACTCCCATCCAGACTCTTTACTTGAACTCTAAGTAACTTCAAAATTTAAATACTAAGAATTGGA
>JAPMOQ010015309.1:547622-558452 GCA_026543055.1 Argiope trifasciata | reverse complement strand
AACTACAATTATGACAGAATAACAGATAAAAATGTTTATAATTTTACTTTTTCTCTTCATTATTGATTAATTATGTCACATATGAGTGCTAATATCAACACTATACTATGACAACATTAAAATGCATATTGTTTGCCTACTTACAGTTCCACTAAATTTTATTCAAAACTATGAATGTATTAATTTCTAAAAGCCTATTTGTGTGTGTGTGTGTGTGTGTGTGTGCGCGTGAGTGCATTTGAATTTGGTGGGTTATAAATTTCAGTGTTTTACTTGAAAAGACAGTTTCTATTGTCGAGTACCCTATAAAGGAGTGATCTTTCTAATTGTTAAAAATTACTTCTCCTCAGTTGTCTAATAAGAAATTAATATTTAATGCTGTATTTAAAAATTATATTAGAATGTTAGGAAATACTGTATGTTGCCAAAAAATCTAAACCTTTTTTCAAAATAAGTATACAATATTTTTACCTGGATATTTTAATTTATATTTTAAATAACCTATAACTATTTTTCTCTGATAAAAGTTTTTTCAATTCAAAGTGATCACACATTTAAGGCTTAATGCTCAAATGTTAATTGAGCATTATGCCTTAAATGCTCATAATCCTTAAATGCTTAAATGCTCAACCATAGTCTCAAAGAGACTTTTATTGGAACTTTTGTACCTATTTTAAAACGCAAACATGTAATTAGGCATTAAAAAAACGAAACTGTTTTGCTGGTTTGGCTTTCAAAAGGAAAAGAGAGCTATGAATTTACCTCTTTTTTATAGAGCCTAAGATAGATGAAAGCTCTGGGTGGTTCTCGTGGAAACGCGATGAGAAGTCCATACCTTACGATGGCTATCGGTTTGCTGAATTCAATGACATCGTAACGGGATGGAGTGATGGTCAGATAAGGTATCATGTCCACTTCCTAAGGAAAAACAATTATTTTAGCTATTAGTCCGAAATATCTAAACAAGATTAAGTTTTAAATTTGATTAGTCAATTACTAACTTTTAAAAAAATTAAATAATTTAATAAACTTTTTGTGAAATATTATGCTGAAGTTATAGAATAAATTAATTGAATTATATTATTAAACTGGTGAAAAATTACTTGAGATCTAGTATTATTCAAGAAAAATTAACGTTTAAACATTTGAATAACATGATTCAAATTTGACCCCAAAAAATTCGCTTACAAATGATTTTTTCCGCGAATTTTTTCTAAAACATATAAGAAAATGTAAAAAGAAATCCCGTACTCTAACCTTATTCTAATAATCCGTATTGCAAAGTATGTTTTATATGTTTATGAAACAACTGCTCCTGCCACGGTGGCCTGATGGTAAGGTCACGTCTACGGGCTCCAGCTTCGAGACTCGATTCCATCAAAGGACTGTTGTGAAAGCGAATCTGGTGCCCGTTAAATCCGGTGGGGTCAAACGACCTCTTGCTGGTGTGAATATTTGGAGAGAAAGATGCTCTGGTGTCGTTCTCCTCTTCTGACTATGATTCAAAATTACGAGGTCTGTTCCAAAGTAACTCTTGTGTTGCTTTAAAACGGAACATTAATAAAACTAATACATAAATTAAACAAATAAATTATAAATTTCTTCTTGAAAACCTTATTTTTGTGATTATAATGCCAGCTAATAAGAAGAATTTAACTATTATTTTCATGCGTTTTCCTTTTATTCATATTACATTAGTTTGTCCGATGTAATAAACAAAAATTGAAATAAATGATTTTTTTGTTCGAAATGAGTTTCAAAACTTTGTGCATTGTCTTTAAATTGGCTCCTCATTCATTCAATTAGGCTCAAATAAGAGAACAATTATAAGCTTCTAAAAACATTACTTTAAATTAAACTCACCCCTCTGACGATCATACCGATGGCTCCAGTCCATTCATTGTTGATTTTAGTTCCCCAGTCTTCTCCTGGAACTTCTAGCAACTGGTACCTACAATAGACAAAATATTCGGAAATTTATCTTATTAGTCTGAAATAAAAGAAATGTCCCGACAGTTGAAAATAAAAGCACTCACTTATTTTCAGAAATTAGACTAATAAATTTATACAGCTATAATTAATCTGAAAAAAGGTAATAAACTCTTAAAAGGATTTTTTTTATTATAATGTGTTAATGCTGCTGAGCAATACTTTTTTTATTAAAACCTCTATTGTTCAGCCAAGGTTATTAATATTTCGGGTACATTTGATGATTAAAATTCGTCATGGAACCATTTTGAAGAAGTTTCGATGACGAATTTTTCAATGAAACTTTCCTTTCACTTTATTCATCTTCATAATAATATTTTTATTCGTCAGTAAATCTTTTAATACTATTCCACCCATCATCAAATTATCCACCCATCACCATATATCATCACCATCACCATCATATCACCCATCAGCATTTGATGAAGGAAAATTCGTCATGTAACAATTTTGAAGAAGTTACAATGACGAATTTGCCAATGAAACTTTCCTTTCACTTTATTCATTTCCATAATAATATATTTATTCGTCAATAAATCTTTTAATACTATTCCACCGATCATCAAATTAAACTTGTTTGAAACGCAAAATTCCTTTCAAAAAATTCCGTTCACAAGGTGTTTAGAGTAATAAGAAGCCTTTTTTAAATTATTGCGATGCCATCGAAGCCAGTTTTCCTGGCAGTGATAAAAACCAAAAATATAGCTCACATTTTGGAAAGTGTCGTTACATTAAAAAATTATTTTCAAACATTTAGTCTTTCAACTAAATTCGGTATTCTTTAAACTAAATTTGAAATCTATTCGTGAACTGGACTAGAAAAAGCATTATTACTTTAGATATACACTGAAGTGACAAAAGTCATGGGATGACTGTTAATATCGTATTGGTCCTCCTTTTGCCCGGCGAAGTGCAATAACTCGACGTGTCATGGAGTCCACAAGTCGTTGGAAGTCCTCTGCAGGAATATTGAGCCATGCTGTCTGTATAGACGTCCATAATTATGAAAGTGTGGATGGTGCAGGAGTTTGGGCACGAACGGACCTTTCGATGATGTCCCATAAATGCTCGATGGGATTCATATCGGGCGATCTAGGTGGCCAGATCATGCGCTGGAATTGTCCGGAATGTTCTTCAAACCAATCGCGAACAGTTCTGGCCCGGTGACATGGCGCATTGTCATCCATAAAAATCCCATCGTTGTGTGGTACGTGAAGTCCATGAATGGCTGCTAGTGATCTGCAAGCAGCTGAACATAACCATTTCCAGTCAATGATCGGTTCAGTTGCACCAGAGAACCGAGTCCATGCCATGTAAAAACAGCCCACACCATTATGCAGCCACCACCAGCTTGAACAGTGCCTTGCTGACAGTTTGGGTCCATGGCTTCGTGGGGTCTGCGCCAAACTCAAACTCTACCATCAGCTTGTAACAACTGAAATCGTGACTCATCTGACCACGCCACGGTTTTCCACTGGTCTAGGGACTAGTGGATATGCTCACGAGCCCAGGAGAGTCGCTGCAGGCGATGTCGTGCTGTCAGTAAAGGCACTTGAGTCGGTCTTCTGCTGTCATAGCCCAAGGAAGACAAATTTCACTGCACAGTCCTATCGGACACGTCCCTCGTACGTCCCACATTGATTCCTGCAGTTATTTGATGAAGTGTTGCGTGTCTATTAACATTGACCATTCTACACAGACGTCGGTGGTCTCGGTCGTTAAGTGCAGGTGGTCGCCCACTGCGCTGTCCATGATGGGATATTATGCCTGAAATTTCATACTCTCGGCACACTCTTGATACTGTGGATCTCGGAATGTTGAATTCACTAACGATATCCGCAATGGAATGACCCATGCGTCTAGCTCCAACTAACATTCCACGTTCAAAGTCTGTTAATTCTCGTCGTGCCGCCATAAATCACGAAAAACCTGTTCACATGAATAACTTGAACACAAATGAAAGCTCTGGAAAACGAACTGCGCATTTATACTTTTTCGCTGCGATACTACTGCCATCTGTATATTTGCATATTACTATCCCATGACTTTTGTCACTTCAGTGTACAATATCACATTAACCATAAAAGATTGTGTGTCTATTTTACTTAGATAAGGCATGCATTCTTTTTTTTTTTTTGAATTAGAGAACATTTATCTTATTTTTTCGGATTCTGCTGTGTATCCACAATATTTTTTCTGTGCCTTTTTTGCAATAAATATGTTTTATGTTAGTGACTTTTCATAAATCTATTTGGCTTATATTAAATTCCTTTGTCCTTTACTTATAAACTTTAGTTTACTTTTTCTTCGTTTACTTCGCATGCGAGAAATAATTGAGGTTAAAGTACTTACTTAAAATTTAATCTTTCACTAATGAATCCCAAGATATCCTTGAGAACACAATTATCTAGGATTATCTCTCCGTTTATCACATGATACACAATGTAAGGCTGATACTGGAAAGAAAATCAAATATTCATCAATGTCCAGGTAAACGTTTGTAATTATTCATTTACATTGTTGCAAACTGTCATTTCACTGTTTTAACTAAAATTCATGAAATGCTTTTTTTGATAAATTCTGACAGTACAGCACTCTATTTTTATAAAAGCTGAAGAGTGAATAAAAAAATTATTAGATCTTGAAAAATCTCTAAAATTAGAATTGAATGGCCTTAGATAAAATTTTACACCTATTTAATAATATTCTAAGAAATATTAAAAGACTTTTTTGCTTTGAACCTGGTGGCACATCATATCTCTATCTGCAATCATATCAAAATATCTGTAAGTTGCAATTGCATTTTTTTAAATATGAAGCTTTCAAAATTTTCCGGTAAAAATAAAAGAGCAGGTATAGAAAAAATAATAGATTTTATGATGGAAATTATATGTGGAAAAAGATGGGAAAGTAACAGGTGCTATGTAGATTATCGTTGCTGAATGTAGTCCAGTGTTGATCATTTGCATTCGGAAAAGTAATTCGATGCATAGTTATTCATCTAATACTAGGATTGCTTATTTCTCCAAAAAATGATTAAATTTATTATTTTAACTTAAATGTCCTTGAAAATGGAAATGGTCTCCTTCTAGCAACTATGTAATTATTTTTAAGAATCAAAATCTAAAAAATTAATAAATAAACAATTAAAATGATACACTGTCTTGAAAATGTTGCCTGATAGGAGTAATCCGAATACCAAAAGTTAATCTTTTCTTACGCAGATTTCAAACGTCTTGCACTGATACAATATCATGCTCCCTACTTTGCATTTGAATAATGGGACTACCTATATAAATTTGGTGAGATTCGTGCTAAGAGTGTTATTAATATTGTCATGTATGTTAAATCAGCGTAACTGTGTGTTTACTAAAGTCAAGGATAACACTCGCTAATTTCAATTTGAGTCTTTTTTCAAGGAACTAAATCTTGCATCTGTTTTTATTGAAAAAGGTAGACAAAATGATTTAAATCTTCTAGATGTAGAAAGATAAGAGCATTCTAGAATAAACGATAAATAACAGAAACTAAAACAATGACAAAACAGTTTTTAAGTATCTTTTCTGCAGTCAGATAGAACTTGGAAATATTGCTTTCAGTTCATATCATTCTATACAGCCCGCGCCAAATTAAAGTAAGTTTCGCTACAATAGTAAAAAGAATACTCTCCCAAAGCAATCAGTGTAAAAAAAAGCTTAGATAAAAGGATGAAACTACCCCAGATATTTTACAAATTTTAAGTACATTACATACCAAATAATATGATTCAGGACTTGGTAGATGTACTTTGTTAGTCACTTAAAGAAAAAGAAGATACGACATGAACTATCCATCTTCCTTGATAAAACAATGTATATTCCTACAAACCTGTAACTAGTTTCCTTGTAATATTAATTTTATGGCTGAAAAGAAATAATTACAAAAATTCTTGTAATTATTTCTTGTAAATGTTGAAAGCTGTTACTATTATATTTACTACATTATCTATACTTATAATAAAGCTCAATGTGTGTGTGTGTGTGTGTGTATGTGTTGGCGCTCTACAGGCCAGACCGTTAGACCTACAGCTACCAAATTTGGTACATGTATACCTTGGAGGTCGGGAGTGTGCACCTCGGAGCCCTTTTTTCGAATTTTTAATTAGAGTTTGAATTAATTAAAATTTAAGCGAAATTTCGACGTTTTTCCGCTATAACTTCTGAAAATATTATCGGACAAACATGATTTTAACATCAATTTAAAGATAAAAAAATTAGCTTTCTAATAGTATCAGTATTTTAACATTTAACTTAAGCTTCTATTTGTAATGGATTTTTAAAGAAGCATTTCAACTATATTTTTCAACAATATATTTCGGACAAAACAATAAAATTTAATCTGCAGGAGCACGTTACGAGTGGAAGGGGAAAAATTATCTTTTATCAATAGGTTGCCATCAGATAGATAAAAACTCAAATTTAAAAAAATAAATAATTATTGCAAATTAAACATTTAAAAATGCAATTTTCAGCACGTGTCTGCATGAAATGAAATAAATATGAAATATGTTTTTTTCTTTTTAAAAAAAAGAAAATGCAAAGAATTTTTTGTGACTTTTACAATATTATTAATTAAATAAATCAGCCTTGTTTAATAATAGAAATACATCTATAAAAAAGTCTAAATGAAGTAAATAGCTGCATAGTATGTAGCACGAGTCTAAAAATGCTTTAAAAATTAAGAATATTTAGCTTTTAATTAAAAAGAAATGAACTTGTGATATCAGTGTTTTAATGTAAAACTCAAGCTTCTATTTTTAACGAATTTTTAAAGAAATATTTTAACCATGTTTTTTTTGAGCACGTGACTGGATAAAATAAAATAAAACAATGCCGGAAGTTCAAATAAAAACAACTATCATCGCAAATCAAATCTAAAGAAATACAACTTTCAGCATGTGACTGGATAAAATAACATAAATATAAAATGAGATATCTTCTAAAAAAATAAATGCAAGGCAATGGATTCTATGATCATTTGCAATAGATATATAATTAATTCCATAAATTATCTTTATTTACAGTAAACCTGGTTGAATTTAGACAGGATATGCATTGAAATCCCGACTTAATGGCATATTTCTATAATCGTTTGTAATATCTGTATCATTAATTCAATAATTTTTACCCTTTTTCGCTTTCTTTAAAAAACATATTTAACATTTTGGCAACATCACCGAAAAAAACATTTTTTATATTTTGGAAGCATAATCGATAAATTGTTAGAGCATTAAACTTAAAAAGTTTTTTCGAATAAAGTTACCGACTCTTTAACTACTAATAACTGAATCTTTTAACTTTAACTATTTCTTAAATTTTGGCTAATGAATATGTGATTTAATTGAAAATTTTAGAACGCATTACTCATGGCGAACCAGCTGGTCGCCAAAGGCGGCTAGTATTATATATACTAGAGATTTTTCCTCTATTTCGTTTTTAATTTCTACAGGTGCTGCTCTTTATGTATGACTTAGTTGTGTTTTATTATACGTGCTTCGCATTTCCTTCTATATTTGCAAAAAATAAGTCGTCTTTCATTATCCAACTTGTGGAATTTCATTTACCATTCGATTTTCGACAAATTCTTAAACATATTTAATTCTGGGATTTCCGTTGCACTTTATTCAGGCTGTTATATCTATCTCTGTTCACTGAATTTCTTGAAAATTAAAGTATCTCGTCTAGAGTATCTAAATGAAAAGAAATAGGGAGCTTACCTGAACGACAGCAACTCTTATGGTAAGGGTTTCTAAATCGAGAGTTTCCATTCGCAACAGACCGGTGTCGTTGGCCCAGACGGCGACAGGGCGCAATCTCTGGGTTCCATTCTCAGCCGGGAAACTCTTCCAGAAAGTGTACTCATCCAGCGGAGAACAGCAGTGACGTCGAATCAAGCTTTCCTGAGAAATTTATAGCTGGATTAAATTGCCAATGACTGACATCGTAAATGAATCCGTAAATATGAAAAGGTAGTTATAATAATGAGAAGGCCATGACGTTAAAACAAACATTTTTTGCTGAATCGCACAAGATTGAAGTATTTTTAAAAAAGCGAAAATATAAAAAAATAATGTTTTATTAAATCAATTTCTATAAAAACCAATAAAATTAAATAAATGTTTTATTGTCGAATTACATTCGTCATCTGTAATTTAGGCAAAGCGTTTCAACGAGTTAATTAGAGTTTTTCTGGAAGGATTTTTGGGGAGAAATATGACTTTTCAATACAACTTACTAAATAAAATAAAAAATAATTAATAGAATAGAAAAGCTTGTTTCACGTGAATTTTCAACTGGAATCAAGCCAAGTAAATTATAATTAGTAAACTTACTCGAATATTCCTTAAAATTGAGTGTCCTAAATTTTGTTCCTGTTGCGACAAAACTTCACATTTTTTATGTTCATGGCCGTGAACTCCAGTTGGAAGAACCTAAAAGAAAAAGAAAAAGAGCTTGTAATTAAAAACTTTTATCTTATTTATTAAGCTACCTTAATTAAGATTTGTATAGATTTATGACCAATTTTGAAGTTGCATGTAAAAGATAGAATGACGGACTTTCAAATAAGTAACATAGGGAGCAGTCTAGTGAGTATAGGAAGATGATCCTCTTTCAAGAATGAGTTTAAGAAGGCGATTAAAAATTGTTTAAAGTCAAATTTCCAAATTAATAAATTTAGATTATATATATCTATACTTATAATAAAGCTCAATGTGTGTGTGTGTGTTGGCGCTCTACAGGCCAGACCGTTGGACCTACAGCTACCAAATTTGGTACATGTATATCTTGGAGGTCGGGAATGTGCACCTCGGAGCCCCTTTTTCGAATTTTTAATTAGAATTTGAATTAATTAAAATTTAAGCAAAATTTTGACGTTTTTCCGCTATAACTTCCGAAAATATGATCGCATAAACATGATTTTTACATCAATTTAAAGATTAAAAAATTAGCTTTCTAACGGTATCAATTTTTTAAATTTATAATGTAAGCTTCTATTTTTAACGAATTTTTAAAGAAATATTTTAACCATGTTTTTATCACGTAACTGGATAAAATAAAAGAATGCCGGAAGTTCAAATAAAAAAAATTATCATCGCAAAATAAATCTACAGAAATGCAACTTTTAAGCACGTGACTGGATAAAATAATATAAATATAAAATGTGATATTTTCTTTAAAAAATAAATGCAAGCAAAGGTTTCTACTATCGTTTGCAGTATCTATATCATTAACTCAATAAATCTTCTTTATTTACGGTAAACCTGATTGAATTTAGACAGGATATGCATTGAAGTCCCGACTCAATGGCATATTTATGTAATCGTTTGCAATATCTGTATCATTAATTTAATACTTTTTTTCCCTTTCTCGCTTTCTTTAAAAAAACATATTTAATATTTTGGCAACATCACCGATTTTTTTTTAATATTTTGGAAGCATAATCGATGGTTAAAACTAACTGATTTATAAAATTAAAAAATATTATTAGGAAAAGGTGTACTTTTAGAACTTTCCGTCCATCATCTTAAAGAAAATATTAATTTCAGGTCAATCAATGCCCGGAATTACTTCAAGGCTAATGAATATGTGATTTAATTGAAAATTTTAGAACGCTTTACTCATGGCGAACCAGCTGGTCGCCAAAGACGGCTAGTAATAAATAATTCGAAGTATAAATATTTATTGATTTAAGATACACTAATAAATTAAGTATTGATGTAACTGGCTACGCTATTCAATTGACAGGACTGGTAAAAAGAATAATGTTTAAAGTGATATTTGTTTAAATTTATTATTCTATTGCAATGCACTATAATAAGTCGTCGCCCTAACATAGGAGCCTTGTTGCTTGTCTTCTCGCCCTGGGTTGGCCGTCCCCGGTTCGAGTACCGGTTCGGGCATGGTTGTTATGTTGTGTTCTGTCTGTGAGTAGTGTGAATGTGTATCCCTGTAAAATGGGGTTGTGAAAGCAAATGTGAAGCATGAAGTAGCTAAGTCATAATCTTGACCCTAGTAAGCGCTACTGAAAAAAAAAAAATTGTTGCTGGTTTAGGTTTAAATCGCTGACAGCTTTTTGTCAGCGACCTTGTAAAGCGCCATAAGAAATAACAACAAACAAAACTATAATAATCTAATTATTTGTCAGGAAATTTCAATGTTAATAATTATGAACCATTTCTCTAGAATTTTATTATTTTCTTAATTTTATTTTCCATTGTATGCATTAAAAGTATAAATAAAAAATATTTTTTCACGTCTTTAATATACTGAAGTATTTTTCTTATTTGAATTCCCCAATTATATACGAATGGATATCGATATGAATTCTCCAATTACATGTAAATGGGCACCTAATGTAAATTCTTCATTACATATAAACATATATCCATTTACAACTACAGATTTTTTTTTCTTCCTTGCTGGCCATGGTTTTTTTTTTCTTTAAGCTGTATTTTGTGATAATCTTTCTAACTAAATTCGTGATTTTTCGAGATTCAATATTCTACCTATTTTTAAATATCTATGCTCTGAAATCCATAACTTTTAGCCTAATATTGCGTTCCTAGCCCTTGTGCATAAATCTTTGTCATGAACAAGGTAAAGTTTCTCACGAGGTTGGAAGAACTTCGCCAAACATTTGTTTATCGCCAAATAAGACGACTTTTCTTGAAATGTCCTCAGATTTCAAGGCATTATATTTCCATAAAAGGGAGACGAGGGCAAAGAAATTATTTGTCAAAAAACATATTTCACTGTGTTTTTTTTAATACTACTTATTTAGAATTTTTTCATTATTACACTA
>JAPMOQ010015309.1:509746-528640 GCA_026543055.1 Argiope trifasciata | reverse complement strand
CACACACACACACACACACACACACACACACACACACACACACACACACACACATATATATATATATTACTTAACTTAAATTATTTAAATTCTTTTCTGTCTTACTTAAATTCTATTCATTCTGTACATTAGTATATTTATAGAAGTTAGTCTCATAGTAGTTTTAACAGCGAAAATGTCTGGTTCCTCTATCTTTTAACTTTTGCGGTAAAATTATTTCTTTATTTGTTTTGTAAACTGCACAGATATTAAATAGAATCCTTCTTCGTAAGTTTGCAAAAATGACAAATAATAATAAAGTGTAATACTTGAATTTCAAGGCAACGAAGTATTTATTGTATTTTTGGAAAGTAGACACACAAAAAAATCATTTCCAAAAAATGACAAAATTTAGTAAAAAATTCGCATTCGTAATTGGTATCATTAAAAAGACAATTTCTTTAAATTTTGTAGCGTTGTAAAATTTATTTGTGTGCAACAACAGTTATAACTGAAAATCCTCAAAATTCTGCTTAATTTTTTTAGACTAATTAAAATTCCGTTTTTTTAATTATATTTTATATTTCTTCCACCATATATATGCCAAATTTGACAACTGCTGATTAAACATTCCGCTCTGTAGAGCAGTGACACACTCACATAAATTCATTTTTATTATTAGAAAAGATGGTCTAATTCTTATAACCTTTTGTTTAAACTTTTTTCTTAAAATTAATAGTACTTTTAAGATTTAAGTATGAAAAAGCCTTTTGAACTTTTTTCTCTTTATCAGGTAATATATTTAGGCGTGAACTTAAAAGCCTGTTCAGGACAAAATAGCAATCAGGCATTCTTTAAATGCTAAAGAGCAATATGACTCGCTTTAGAAGAAAAGATCTGAATTCCGAAAATAGTAGGTCCCTGGTTCGAAACCCAATTTTATCAGATTCCCCGCCGGCTGGTGCGCTAGTGCTTGTCAACTCTGATATCAAATCGTCACCAGTTACATTACAGAAATTTGGAATGTTGCTGGTTCTTGTCTTAAAATTACAGTCGTTCCAATAGTCTTCTTGTTAATTAAAGGGTTGTAGATTTAAATAAACTAACTTCAAATATATTCTTTCCTCTGTTGCCACTCAAAGATGTATTTCAATCTAGAAACGAAAAGCACTTTTACAGCAGCGTCTAGGGGCTGGAAAAAAATTTTGCTCCGAGGGAAAAAGAGGGGAAATTTTGAGCGCGGAAAATATTCCGATTATTTGCTTATTACGCCTATCCTCAATGGTCGAAATGGTTGTGTATGTTTTTTGGGAACTGAAAGATTGTTTTTAACGCATTTCAAATTTATTTATTAATAAATGCAATTATAGCGTGCATATAAAAAGTATCTTTCAATCATTTACGAATGTAATTATTTTATGAAATATTGTGTTAATATGTTTGTAAGAATTGCAAGCTGCACAGGATACAAATATTTTGAATCCTGTACAGCTCATCATACTTTTCTGTTAGTGAACCTGTTTATATCATTTAAGAAGTTATAGGATTAGATGTTAATTCTAGATATTTATTTTTTTTAAGAAAATAACTTTTCATGAAATACTCGCATGTCTTTTTTTTTCAGATGATCAAGCATGTAAGTTACATTTAGATAGTCTTACTTTATTTAACTGAAATCTATTGCCTATATATTTTTACTAAGTGTACCCATGTTGACATAAATCTAATACACACAACTATTTAAATAATTTTTTTTAAAAGCATTTTATTGGCAATTGATGTGAAGATGCTCAAAAGATTATCCTCAGTTGTGTAAATAAATTGCACATCAAACGGGAGATTAAATGAATGTTTTGTATTTAGCTAGATAAAAATCTTGAATTTGATTTCTTAAGATTGTAAAATATATATTTACTTATAAAATATTATAAAAACTATTTAGATTTTAATTTTTCTGAAGCCTAATAAAAAGGCTTTTTATTACAGGATTTTTCCATGTAAAATTTTTAAAGAAAATAAATGCTTTATATTCAGTGGGAATGTATATTTAAAATTATGGATCTTTTTATTCTGTAATGGCTATGACTTCATAATATGCTGAAAAGAAGAGCTCTGCAATATTTTTATGTATTTTGAAAATAAAATATTTATATTACACTTTGTATATTTCATTATATCTGAAAATTTTTGAGATAAATCTTACTTCATTTTTGAAAGCATTATATTTAAGGATTGTTTAAGATTTTCATCATATTGTGCAATGAAAAATTTTTATGTGTTATAAGTCATGTTCTACTATTAAAATTTGATTTCGTAAATTTTTGTGTGTGATCGATTTAATTCGAAAACCAGCAACTTTTTTGTAATAAAATTATGTATTAAAAAAAATTCAGTTAAATATCCCTAATATAGATTCTAGGTGAAATGAATATTGACAAATTCTTCTGTTTTTCAATTCTTTTTATTATAGTATTACATTGACTGTATTATATATATATATACCATCTCAATTCAAAAAATTTTCAGAGGTTCACTATTTTATTCCAGAAATTTATATGAGTAATATAATGGAAAAATATGAAACTATTATATAGTATCACTTTTAATCAAACTTCTGGTATGAGTAAATTAGTCAAAAATGCTGTAATTCTTTAAAAAAAGCATCATAAAAAATTTTCTAAATTATTTTAGATCTTTACAGTGACTTAATTTTAGTATTTAGAAAAAGAATTTCTGTAACCTATTGTAATCTATCTACACAATAAATTTTTTTATATATGAATTTACAAAGTATAAGTTATAGTAATATTTGACATGCTTAGTCATAATTATTTTTATACATTAATGTAATTTATGTTTACATTGCTTATCCTCACTTTAAAAATCTTAAATATTTTTTTTCTTTTTGAAATTTATTTATTGTAGATTTTATACTTAGGAACTTAAACTTACTGTTCATAAAAAATGCATTTTAACATAATTCTGTAGCTTAATCCTTTTATACTATTTTAGTCATAAATAACTTCAGTGTTGGATTTATTTAAATATTTGCTGTGGTTAAATTACATGCTCATATTTTACTTTTAATATATATATCAATATTAGCAGTAACTGCATGGCACTGCCCATTATATAGCATCCAAGAAGAAAAATTAGTTTTAAACTAACCTCTACCCGATATAGTATGGGCATGTTTGACAACATCAAATAAACAGAAAATATTTAGAAATTATCAAAAATAGCTACAAAACAAATTTTTATAGAATGAAGCTTTTTGATATTTCATGTGTTCTGACCAAGCTTAGATTTCCATCTTTTTGGCATAACGAGATTTGAATCACTGTTTAAAATCAGATGTAAGCAAAGAAATGTATCACATATGTATACCACAGCTCTTATTGTTTGCACATGCACAGAACAATTAAAATATTAAATACAAAACTCCCTTTATTATTTTGACATGACTTTAATGTACCCAATAAATACCTTATACACTTTACCCAATAAATGCTATATAAAACGATATAAATATCTTTAGTATCCATTATTTCTTGAGTTTTTAGGGTTCAAATAAAGACATTTTCAGAAGACTTCATTTTGTACTATGTATATACATATGTATTTGATATTTTGTATTATCAGCTTCATTTATAATCTGTTTTAAATATCTTTGGAATCAAAAAGTTCAACTTGCTCATAATAAATAAATAATGAAACACATAATTAGCTGACATCAAGTTATAGATATCAGCAAATCAACATTTAATTAATTAAAAAGATTCTTGACTCATAGATTCAATCATTTGTTTTAAATATTTACACAAAATCTTGTTCTAATTAAATTTTAAAGTGCTTAACTTTTTTACAAATTCCTATTCTTTATAGCAAAGATGTTATATGTTAGCCTTGAAAAAATTAACAACGTTTATATGGGAGAAAAAAAGGTTGAAGAGTGGGTGATTCTTTTTTAAAATGTTGGTCTATTTTAAAAATACCATATAAAAAAGAACCAAAACAAACTAGTATCAATGTTTCCTTTCTTGTTCGAGGCATCTTTAACTACCTTCATTCCTATTTACGGTAATAAGTTATCAGTACTGATTAATTTCAAGATGAAGATCAATAATTTGGTATCTGACAGAGAACATATTTCATGTGAAGTGAACATGATCTCTCTATCTGTAAGTGCTCCTAAATGGGGAAATAACTATATCTCAACTTTAAACTCCATATTTGATGCCTTTTAAAATACTATCATTGTTTCATATCATGAAGACTTATTTGTATACATGCATAGTCAATCATTTTCCAATAATAAAATTCCACTTCATTTTTTTATGTGTGATTGATTTGATTTTGAACTCAAATACCAGCTATTCAAATAATGAAATTATTAAAACAACCAGTTAAATATTTCTATAATAATGCAATTCCTAATGTAATGTGCATGCATATGCTTACACATAAAATGTTTAAATACAATTCTGTAGCTGAACTCTTTCAGAATTAACTATGCTATAAACTAGAATTTTGACTGCCTTCAAGAATCAGGTGCAGAGTTGAATTTATTGAACTATATACTTTCTATAGTGATATTGTGTGCAATCAATTTCACTTGCACTTATTTTTAAATAATCCTTAGGGAAAATTCAAAAATAATGAAATTAGTTGATAACAAATTAAAACTTAAAATAATTTTAGGTATCAAACCAACAATTATTTAATTAAAAAGATACTTAACTCATGGATTTAATAATTTGTTTAAAATAATTTCAAAAATAAAATCTTGCTCATATTGTATTTTAAAATGATCATTTTTTTTCCATTAACTCCTTCCTTTTTATAGTAAAGATATCAAACTCAAATGTTAACTTAAACAAAATAAATAGGGTTGAGTTTATGTGGAAGAGAAAAAAATATATATATTTTCAACAAAATGTTAATCTATTTTTAAAATGTCATTTAAAAAACACACTCAAGACAAAAGTAATATCAGTCTGCCTTTCTTGCGTGTGGAATCATATCATAATTTTTATCTCAAGCAATGTGTTTTGTCTACCGGATTAATTTCAACATGATATAAGGAATATCAATAATTCTAGATCTGACATAAAACATATTTCATGTCATAAACAAGAATAATTATTCAAACTTATAAGTATTTCCAAACATGGAAATAATTTTATAAATATCTGAGAGATCTAAAATTTTTGCTTTTCAGCTTAATTGAATTTTACTTAAAAAATAAACAGAATAGCTTTGGTATATTACATATGGTTAAGTACCAATAGTATAATAATGGAGAAAATTGGGATCAATCAATAAAACTACATACAAGAATTTAAATCCTCAAACTTGTTTCATATGTAATTTCTCAGCCTTTAAAAAAAAAATCCTTATATATTTTTAAAAATAAATTTGTGAAATATATTTTTAAAAATAAATTTGACCTTTTTTTAAAAAATAAATTTGTGAAAGACTAAATATGTATTTTTAAAATTATAGTAACAAGAAATTATATATTATGGTTTTCAGGCTGTTATATTTATTGCAATTCATGCACTTATTTTGAAGGACAAGAGATGTAAGATTAATAAAAGTACCATAACTTTGATAATCAGATACTTAAAAATATTTTATCAAGGTTATTAAGCATAAATATTGTTATTATATAATTCTTTTATTGGTTATATTTATATATAAAACTTTGATCAATAAAATCACAGCTTTGGGCTTTTATATTTTATCTTCTACTAACACTGGTTATTTACATGCATTTGATTTTACATTAAAATTCTAATAATGTCATAACATTTTAGAACTTTAAAACACCATCCTAAGGTTTAGCAATTTTTAAATATTGCTAGAAAATAAAAATATTAAAAAGTAACATTTCAAATAAAAAAATCTGTTATATAGATATATATCAGTAAAAATTTATATTTCCATAATAAATATTAATGTCAAACCCCCTCCCCTCAAAAGGCAGGGAACTAACAATAATAAGAATTTAGTAAAATATTATTAAAGAAAAAATGATAAATTTTTGATCATGAATAATAAATGTTCCCATTTCAAGTTGTTAGTTTTTCAGTATTTTTTTTAAAATATAAGTACATTTAACATTTTTAATGTGTTATTACATATATAACACTTCCAATAATTAAATGAAGCACAGATTTAGATTACAATGCAATTTTTAACTTTTGCTCTCATTGAGACATAAACAACTCATTTTAAATAATTTTTTTTAAATAAAAAATAAATAGGACCAGCAGATTATATTTAAACTAAAATATATTCTGGTAGCAGTATGAGCAATTATCTACTTCATGATCATCAGTTTAATAATAACTGATTTGTCTGTCAAATGAAACATTAAATACTTCAACGACATAGATATCAAAGCTAAATATGCATGTACTAAAAAAACTTCAATATGATTTTACTGTTTATTTGCAAAATAAGAATGCCAATAAATTTAAAAATTTAAATGCCATTTTTGTAGAGTTTAATAAAATTCACTTAAATTATGAAACTGAAATGTATCCACTTTTAATATGTAAATTTATTTTTCCTTTAAATTGAAATATTAGACTCATATATATATATATATATATTCATAACTACAATTTCTGATTATATATTTAATACATATAGTTGAGTATGTATTTAATACAAACCTAATTATATGTGTTTGAAAACATTCATTAAGAATGCATACTGGTGATGAAACATATATAACACTAAATTCATAAAACCTAACTTTTCTCTAATAAATACAAAAGCTTTCAATAGTTACTAACTGATCAAATAAAAAAAAATACTTGTATATTGTCACAAAAACTCCATATAAACAAATTGTATGACGTGTTTTTATTCTGAAATATGTTTGTAAGTAAACAGAGAAACTTTCAAATTAATCAAAGTACCTAATTAAATAATAATAATAGAAAAAATGAACCAGTAATTTTGGTTTACGTGGGTTAGAAATCTATAATGTATTCTTTATTTGAACAATTTTTTTGTTTTTTTTTGTGTGTGTGTAGCATCTTACTTTTTACATCATAACTTCTGTTTTAAAGACCATTGTTATATTTAGTTCAATAATACTATTCTAAAATCCAAGGCATCTACATTTCAAAAATTCCAAACACAGATTTCAAATCATTTTTGTACTAACAGAACTCGCAATTTAGCTCAGGAATTTGACGGACAAATCACGCGGCACAAATAAGAAGATCCTTCCTCTGAGTCACGTGGGTTGAAAAAGCTGCCTTTATTTTCCCTAAACATCAGTAAATCCCTTCATTTTCCCCAAAGAGCAGAATTTGGTTGCTGTCCCTAGAGGCTAGTCAAAATTTCGGAGCCGGCCGTAGTCTAATTGACTGCTCTGCTGAGCAACGAATCATGACGTCAGCCGTTCTTTGACTATGGCAACCCTTGGATCAAAAGATGATTATGGCTATCAAACCTTGATTGTTTGAATTTAAACGGAAACATTATTTATTTTGTTTTTATTCCATATTGTATGTGGCCGTTGAACAACGGCGTTTTTTGATGGTTTGATTTTGATAACATTAGTTATTAAAATAATTTTTTGTATTACTATAAATAGGACCATCTATTAAATTTTAATATTTAAATTGAAAGAGCTGCTAAAGTTTCTGGCAACGAAAAATGCGGGGATTTTCCCAACAATAGTTTCGAAATATATATATATATATTATTTTCAATCACGCGCGTTTGTTTCTTTAGAAAAATTCAGGAAAGTGCAGTTGTATGTGAGTTAATTGTTTTGTGAAATATGCACCAGAACAGATTTAATTAGTTGTCTCTGAGGATATTTTTAAAGTGTTTGTTCGAACTTGAAATTTTTTTTTTAAAAAATTATTATGTACTGCTGAGTTTGCTAATTTTGTTATCATATAGATAAGTGTATGATTTTCATAACTGCATTTTCTGGCATGGATTTGAACGTATTTCACTTTACAAGGAAGTTGTTGCATGAATAATTTATCATTTACACCTATATTTTGTATCAGTTGTTTCCAAAGATTATTTTTTAAAATTAGTACTAAGTTTTAAAAAGATACATTTTTTTAACCAATAAATGATGCGATGAATTTGGCTATTTTAGAATTAGTCGGAAACTGTCTATAATATAGTAAAAATGGAATTCACGGTGGTATAAGAATTTTTTTACAGACCAAATATTTATTGTGGGAAATATTTTACTGTTTATAATATTTTCATTAAACAGACAGCACTTTTATATTTAAGATTTTTCTTGCGCAATTCGAAGTATAAAATCGCATTGCATAACGGATAGAAACTATCAAGTTATAACATATGGATCATTTGACTGCATCTCAACACATAGAAACTAGCATGGAATATATGAAATTTTGTACAAATGTGATTGATAGAGAAATGAAGAAATTTAATTTAGATTTTGCTGTATATCAATCATTTGTTACTCAGCTACCTGGTAATCTTGATGTAAATTTTGATATTGCATATAATAGATGTGCTTTCATGTATAAATATACTTTATGTAACATGTATTTTTTTAAAGACTGTATAAATAAATTTATCTTGGAATGTTCAGAATTTAAAAATTTAGTCTCAAAATGGATAGCAGATTCAAATGTTAATTTATGCGCCATGAGTTGTGGTCCAGGTTTGGATTATTTGTCATTCATGCTTGCTTTGTCTGATCATGTCAGTCCCCCAACATTTAAAAATATAACAATTCTATCAAAACATGGTGCTTGGAGAAACACTGTTGGGATAGTTGCGGATGCTATAGAGGAAGGAGCTCTTTCTAAATACCAAATTGCAAAGCTGTTGAATTTTAAAAATGCTGAAGTTATTCAGTCAAATCTACTTAAATCAATTCCAGTGAAAGGTGTTGAAGCTCTTCAAGATTCAAGTGCCATTTTGATGACTAAAACTTTAAATTTAGCAGCATCAGGATCAAATGAAGAAGAACTTATTAAAACTAAACTTTTGGTAAGTAAATTAAGATATAAATATTTTAAGTAATCTCTATGCAGATGAACCAACTTTTTCTATTTTTTATTTTCAAAATTTTAATGTATAAATATTTTTATAATTTAGAGTTAAAATATTCTTAATGTTTTGAACATTTGTTGAAACATAAAGAAGTTCAGCTTTCACTCTTTAAAAGTTGATTTTATAATCATAAACCCATTAAGAGGGATGAAATATATTTATTGAACTAAAGTAATTTATTAAAGTGGTTTGATTTATGTTGATTCATCAAATACAGGGATTTTAATATCAAATTTAATTAAAATATCACATTGCCATGAAGCAATTTATAAATATGATTTAAACTAAAGTTTAATTTCTGTATTTTTTTTGTTTTGAAATAGTAATTTTAATTTAAATTTATTAAGATATCAGCCGAATAAAACTAGAGTTTTAATATAATTCATGCTTTCTAAATTCTATTTCTCAATTTCAAATACTTGATAAGTATTTTATTGACTGACCATCTATATTCAGGTAATATCATTTCTACATTTCAGATTTTATTAGGAAAAAATTTTAAGCTTATTTCTTCTAAAATAGAATGTAGAAAGAGGAAGGATCTTACAATTCCTAATAAAATTTATAAAAATGATTAGGATTTTTAGAATGAAACGTTAATGCAAATTTTTACGTATTCAATATTGATCAGTATATTTAATCTATATAATAATATTATTATCTATATAATAATTCAATCAGTATAATAATTAAATGTGAAGTGACAGTGAATGTAAAATAATTTGTTGAGTATTTTCTCAAATTGTCATGTATCTGTAAATCAATCAATTTCTTTTCATTTATGTTAAATTGGGGAAAAAAAATGAATATTAAATATTTTAAAATACTTGTAAATGTAATGCAACAACAATTTTTAAATCTCTGTACATGGATTAATATGGAAGTAATATAACATTCTTAATGTAATTTCATGATATAATCACAGTAAAAGATTTCATTGAAAATTTTTTATATTAAAATATACCATAATTTCCTTTTGTGAAATAGTTCTTAAAACTTTCATCTTATATCCCCCCCGCCCTTTAATCAAGCTTATATTTTTCATCTTGTATATTTTCCTCCTTAATCTAAATTTTTGCTGTTATGTAAATCTTAAGCAGAAAAGAAATTCAAACTAATACTTAGCAATAATTCTATTATTTTAGATAGAAACAACCATTTAAAATATTTGATAGATTCTAATCAATCAGTATAAAGTATTTAATTATTGATTTTTTAAATATTATTTTAAACTCAATTATATTGAAGTATTTTTTTTTACAGGAACTAATTTCTTCATTAAAACCTGCAGCAACTATTTTTTGCATTGATACCAAACCTAGTTTGATGTTATTCTTAGAAGTTTTAGCACGATTTCATGGAAAATTTTTATACAAGCCTGATCATTTGTCTTTTAGAGTTCCTATTACATTCTCAGAAGATTATAAAGAAAGACATGGTTGCTTTCCTGTTTTATGTGCTAGAGGTGCATTTTTTGTATGGCAGAAATTGTCAACTGTTGAACCTCATTCAAATATTATCATTTCTCCTTTAAATATCCTAACAGATGCAAAAGAAATTTCTCAAAATTCATTAGAAACTACAACTAAAGAGGATGATGAGGTTTTAAACATCACAAAAACACTAAGGGACTTAATACTTCCAAGTAATAAAAATTTCCAGCATAATTCGTTAAGCAACATTATCAATGATTCAAATGTAAATGATAGCACAGGAGAATTGATATCTATAACATCCAGTCCTTTTAATACTCCTAAAAAATTAGATATCAATAAATCTGCTTCTGTTCAAACTCGGCTTGACAGTTCATCACTTCAAGAAATAAATTCTCAAGTAAATTTTGCTCAAGAATTTTCCAGTTCTTTAAAAAAATCAAACAGCATTGACAACAGTTTTTTCCAGAGCTCTTCTAAGAATATATCATTTCTTGGAGAACATGATCTCTCGCAGAATTATCCATTTCATAATCAGACAAATGAAGAAACCTATCCAATAAGTCTTCCCCATCAAATTGCAACTAAAAGGAAAGCCAATGAAAACGACAGTAATAATGTTCCAAAAAGTAATCAAAGTTTAAAGCCTATTTTAGAATCTAAGGCAACTCAAACAGAATTCCATCAGTGTACTACTAATTCAAGTATTATTAAGGATCTTACTGAAAGAGTAAAAAGACTTGTCTCTTCATTAGAAAATGAAATACAGAAAAATATTCCTGATGGTCAAATGAAATATCATGTACATGATGCACCTAAAATGAATGCAAATTATACATCCTGCCCAAAAAATGGTACTAATAACTCTGATGTGAATGTCACACCTCAGTGCTGTAATGGTTATCAGACTGAAAAAGAACATTTAATCAATTGCCCTCAAATTCATCATGCTCATTGTTGTGCAGCTAGACATATGATTCATACATGCGAAATGCATTGTTGTAGATCATGTGTTCACAAATGTCACATAAATCCATACAGATCTTGTGAAAATAATATTGCTTCTACTAGTACAAGTTTAGCACAGCCTCAAATTGTTATACCCTTGCAAAATGTGAATAATGATGTATTATTAAAAATCATTTTAGCTGCTAAATCTGGCTTAGAAATTCAGTAATACTTTTAATGCTGTTATTTATAACTTTATATCCAGTTATTAATTTCGGCTGTGCTAATTTTATTACCAGATTTTTTTCTTTAAGATTTCATGCTATTTTTCAGCTATTGATTTTTACTTTATGTTGGCACTCGGTAACAAAGTTTTGATAAAAGTTAAAAATAATCTTATAAATTTAAAATTTTAAAGCTGCAAGTTTCAATTTAATCTATAGTTTTTTCTTCAATAATGGACATTATTGATACTATGCTCTTTTGCTATTTTATATATATATAATATTCAAAACTAGGATCATATATTTAAAAGTTATACTGATAAATATAACTTATTTTTTATTTTATTTGTTGTCACTGCTTTATAAAATTTTCTTGTGCATTTGTACTATTTTTACTAAATATTCTTAAAATTTTTAACATGGATTTTTATGGGTAAAATTATCGCTATCAGATGTAGAATATGAACTTTTTTTTTTTCATGTTGGAATTGAAATATCAGAATTACCAACTGTACTTTTTTAAAAAAATGTGTGACAGTCTTCAGCTATTCTATAAAGCACACTGATGCTTTGTGTATTTGTAATCAATAAGCACACAGAAGATTTCTTAAAATTTTAAAGACTGCAGCCTGATTTTTAGAAAAACAAATGCTGTAATGATCAATTTTATCCTCAACACTTTATTCTTTTATTTTTTAAAGATAAACAGGATGTTTCTTTCAGCAAAATAGCTTTAATGAAAAAAAATATTAAATGTAATTATATAGAAATATTTGTGTAGTTTGATGAAAATTTGTGGTTCATGTTTGTAAAAATGAATTTTAAAATATTTATAATCTTGTCTGGACTTTGTTTGATAATTCCTACATAAGCCAAATTAAATGTTTGGAATTAGTATGAAACTGTTTCTTCTAATATTATTATATAATTTGAAGTAAATGTAAACATAGCATGTGTTAGACGTCTCCTGTCAAGAAATGACATAATGAAAAAGTGTCATATGCTTTAAAAGTATACAATTGAAAATTTTTGATATCAGAAATTATAGCTATTTGATGTAAATTTATGTGACTAAAAGAGTACATAGAGAAAATAAAATTTCCACTTTTAATGAGAATTTTGATAATTAAATTTATTCATTAAACTTGATGGGGGAAAAAGTTAGTATTTCTCTCCAATAAGTTTTTTTTTATTATTTTCAAAATGGTAAAAACTAGATAAAGCAATAGAAATGTGATAAAATATTTAGGGTTTGCTCAGAAGTCATTGTTATTTTACATGGAATTTTGATTAAAAATTTGACTTTTCAATATAGAATTTTTGTTCAAAAATTGTGCAAACTATTTCCTTAGTAAGAAATGATCATTAACTGAAAATCAGTTCCCAAGTAGAATATGATTGAATGGTTATTAATTATGTAAAGTAAAGGTTTTTAGAATTAGTATTTTTGATATCATAACTGTACTGTAAATGAGAATTATTTTAAATATTTAATTAGTGCTTGTATATTTTGTAACATAATAAATATTATTTATTACTAAATTTTAAAAGATTAATTATTTTATAATGAGGGATAATTCCCTATTTTGATAGAAATATTTTATATTTATATATTTCTGTAATACACCTCTTACATATCTGAAATATTATGTTCTTAATAAATTTTTTTTTAATCATCTTAAGTATTATTTTTTTTTTATTTGTAGATACGATTTCAATTCTGATTAGATTTATGACATCTTAAGACAAAGCAATTATAGATAATTTTTGTAACTAAGTAAATCTTTTATATAAGGAGGGAAAAGATTGTTTCATGGTTTATATATAATTAAGAAAAAAGAAATTGTGTAAAGAAAAATACATTGTCATCCAAATTTACTGATAGCCCACAATAAATATAAATATGCTTCTGTTTCTACTAATTGCAGAATTAAAATTAAAAAAAAAATGATTAGAAGATTTTTTTTCTTCAAAGTGATAGTAAAAAATCAAAGAACTTTCTTTTTTATCTTTAAAAGTATTCAAAATATTCACATATACATATATTTAAAAAAAAATTAAAATGTTGTAACTTTTATAAATTTAAAATCTTTATTTCAATGCATGTTTAATATATAATTACATTATAATTATATAATTTTTATTGGATCTATATATGAAAACTGAGTCTTTAATATGCTTTATTACTTTTCTTATAAATATACATGTACTGAAATACATTTTTGTATAAAAATAGAAATTGTGTACCACTTTAGAATGATGTATATATTTTATATACATGACTAAAATACATTCAATATTTAAAGCTAAATTATTAAATCAAGAGGATTGAAACATTATACCTACTAAAATTAGCAGATTCATAAAGAAAAGTAAAAGATGGTTTCAGAATGATATGTTATATAACTACATTTGTTTATTTTAATTATAATTATAGCATTGTTGTTATCAGTTTAAAATACAGGAAGACACATAATTTCTGATCATTTTCTTGGTTTTTGTTGTCTAAGACTTTAAAAAAAAAACATTCTTAAAAGTCAGAACACCACAATATATTGCATTGCTTCAAAACTTATCAAATGAAGAATTTTATTCAATAAACAAGCTTTAAAGTTTAAATAAAAGCAAGGAAAGCATTTTCTTTTCTTTTATTATAATTTTAACAGCTGCAGAATTATATGATTCGAAGAAGCACTATCATTTTGAATTTCATTATAAAAAACTGTGGCCAAAACTAAATTCTCAGACTTTTTTTTTAATCTTTAAAATGACATTAATATAATTTTTATGTGATAGTATGTTGATATGATGAAAACACACAAAAATTCTATTTTTAAAATAAAACTCAAAAAGTTTGAGAATTCTGTTCTTTGTGTGCTTCTAATGCCCCAAAAATAATTTCCCAAATTTCCTTCTCCTAACTTGCCGGGCTTTGCACAGGACAAGACTTTATATTTATAAAGTTCTAGAAAGAAAAAATCATTATAAAATGATAAAAATTTCTTTACAAATATTTAAGTACCAGATACAGCACTTCTTTTCTGTCCTAGTTATAAAAAAAAGACTAGTTAAATAAATAAAAATGTTCAAATGGATGGGGATATTAAAAAAACTCAGTGAAAGATATCACAATCATTGAAAATTAAAGGCTTCAAAAAGTTTCATTATACTAGATTTTAAGCGATTGACTAACATAATTACATATAGCAATTAATAACAATTCAATATAGTACAGCTCAATACCTGCAGTAGATCATTTAAGTACATAGTACACATTTCACACTGCTGTTTCCAAATAACTAACTATTCCAATATTTTAATAAATAGTAATGCACATTGTTGGAAAAAAAAACATGAGGGAGGGAGGGAGGGAGCAAAAAAAAGGCGGCGGGAAGAAGGAAGGGGGAAAAATGAATCATTAAGCCTTATCATAATATGAGCTGGAACATCTCCCTTTTGTTGGTTTTCTTTTTTGATACATGCAGTAAACAAGTCTTTATGACCATGATTTCAAATTATCATAGTTTATGGGGGGGGGGGGAGCTTTTTTCAGGTGAAAATTAAGCACTATTTAAGAAGCATTTCTAAAAATTAAACACTTTTAAAGTGCTTAAAAAATGTTTTCAAAATTAAGCACTTTTCATGATGTTACACACCTTGTATAATAATAACAAAGTCATGTAACAGAATAAATTCCTTATTTTTCTATATTTAAATATTCATTATAGCATAGTACTTTTAAAAATATTTTCTATTTAAAATCATTCTTAAAATACATCACCAGATATTAGCATGTTTAGACAATTCCATACTTAAAACTATACATGCAAGATATTTTGATATAGATTATGTAGAATTTTGTGAATGCATATGTCTGTGAAACATTTATATATAGAAATAAGTTCCACAATTTTAACTTTTCTTTTTCTTTGGAAGCAAATTTGATGCAGTTTTATTTGCAGATGAAGTATTTTGAGATATTATCGATAATATTTGAGCTAAAGATTCATTTGATAAATTTTGTAATGGTATAACAATACAAGGACCTTCTTGAGGTAAAACTCTATGCATATTATTAACTATACTTACAGAACAGTTGCAGTTACTAACATTGGTATCAATGTAACACATCTCTGAGTGACAAGTTGCATCATTCTCAATAAATTGACATGACTTTACAGAACATCTACACTGAGCTTCATGCATATTTTGATGATGATTACAGGATTGTTTTTTCTTATCAGAAAAAACTTTTGATGATTCCTTAGAAGTTATATATCCTTCTAACTTTGTAATTAAACTATCTAAAGTTTTCATAAAGTAATGTATATTATTACCGTTATTTTCTTCATTGTTAAGACCACTTCCACAAGGTGGTGATACATATTTTTTTCTCAATCCTGAATCAAAAGTATTCACTGATTTTGTAGATATATTTGTGTCAAAATTTGTTTGTCCAGCAAAATCATTCAAATTCTTGGAAACAAAAGGCTTATCCTTCTTTTCTGTAATCTGACTAGAAATATTGCTAGAAAAAAATTGACATGAACTTGCAATACTATCAGTCAGACTGATATTCTTATTACTAGAGAATTCTCCTTTCAAATTAGACATGCCTAGAATTGGAGAGTTAACATTACTTTTATTCTGAACTAATTTAGTTGACAAATGCAAATTAGTTGCATTATTTTCTGTTTCATTTTGAAAATTTTGCTCATGGAATTTTTGCCATACAGCAAATAAAGATTTACCTGAACATAATGGTTTAACTCCAACTATTTTTATAATTTTCTCATTATAGGGCATATTTTCTAATGTTACTTCAACTGGTCCAAATAAAAAAGAGCCGTAACTGTCCAGTTCACGGAAATAAGCAGACTTTTCTTTACTGCTGATGAAAAACACTAAAGCCCCAGGTTTCAGCACTTGAATAACCCTCTAATAAAATAAAAGCTTTTGTTATTAAAAATATGCAGGGTTTAAAGTTTTAGAATAATAATTAGACAATTAAATGCATAATATAAAAGAGTATCAATTTATTAGTTAACATAAAAAATAAATAAAAATTTTACCACTTTATTATAAATAGAATAATTTTATTTTCATTCTAAGACTATTTGCAAGTTCCAATTCAGACTTATTTTTTAATGCAATAAATATATTTTACAATATAAGAATTCTTACGTTATACAGTTCTTTTTTGTCCCTATATTATGAATTTATAATGATTTAATCTCAACTATTTATAAGATGCAATATCTGAAAACTGTTGGGAGAAATTCAAAATAATAAAGAATATAATTACAGCATACATTATTTTAAATTAATATATGCTAATATTAACTGAAATGTTATTGTCAGATTTATTTATATTACATTCAGCAGTGACACTCTATTTCATTTCACTGGAACTTATAAAGGTTTATGACTGTATGTTACACACATTATTATTAAAGTAAAATTAATACATGCAAAAGTTATCAGAAGATACTTGGAATGCAAATGATTCATAACAATTACATCTACATCATCAATTTTTATTACAATGCTAGTAACCAAGCAAATTTTATAATATTCACCTTGTTCAAACACTACATATATACCATAATATATCTTTTAATGAAATCTCAGCTTAAAGGTGGCTGGAGTCGATGCTAGAAAAACTTGTTTCTCATTAAATTCAGATGGTCTCCAAAATTTGGCAAAAATCCACAACTGTGTGTTCAAAGTAAGGAATAATTGGCTGACTTTTAAGAGATAGAAAGCAAAACCATAACATTGAATTCACCAACTATGTTCAGATTGAAAGGGATGAACAGATCCTGTTTCCAGCTAACTGTTCTATCAGAATGAATTTCGAAGCCTGATGCTAATCTACATGTTAGTAACATTCCAAGATAATTTTGTTACAAGAAGTTGATCTCTATCTAGGGTACTATTAGCATAGCTCAGCCCATAAACTTATAAGATTTAAAAATAAAAAACATCGATTACTTCCTAACAGCATCTAAAAAGATAAATATGAATATTTTACTAATAACACATATAGCTATTAGTTTTTTTATTATTTATAAAAGTATGTATTTTACGTACGAGCCATTACTTTCAATATTTATATATCAATAAATATAAACTCTACTGAAGATGAAATTGTAAAATTTAGAAGTTACATCAAATTAATTACTTTCCAGTTAATTATGTAGAGAAAAATAAAAACACAAGTCACAATTAGTAGTCAAGCCGCATGAATAAATACTGATTCCCTATGGGTCAGTGTGCTGAATATATAACAGAAATTTTTTTATTACTTAATGCTTTTAAAGCTTAAGTATATATATATATATAATTAAATCAATCATTTGATATGACTTATATAAAATATAACAGGGTTGTTTATTTTAAATAAAACAAATGGGGAAAACGAATAAATATATGCAAAAATAAAATAAAAAATGACTTAACAGAGCTTTTAATATAATTACTTTTATATTCGAATTTGCTTACCTTCAATGTATCGTGTATAACCTTTACAGAAATTACTGAAGAAGAGAAAGAATTACACATTAATAAAATATCTGCAACTTTCAAATAGCCTTGCGTTTTCTTAGACAAATCTTTCAAGAAATCACATTCAATCAGTTTACAAGTTGAAGCGTCTGGAACACTGATGATGGAGGAACTTAGCATTTCGGTAACTAAATTACGCCACGATCCATATCTACTAATAATTTTAAAATCTGTTGAATTTATTAAAGGTTTATTAATTAAGTGAAGGGAATACAAAAGGCCAATTATATCAGTTCCTGGTCCAGTACTCATAGAACAAATGGTAAGATTCTTTGTAGAACGAAAATTATCAATTATGTTGAAAGAATCTGGTGCTTTCGTTAAGAATTCCATAAAACATTGATGGAAAAAAGAAATATTGTAGCTTCCAAATTTATACAAATAAGAAATTCGATTAATAGGCTTGTTAAAATTTTCGTCGATGTCATTTCTCACATTGCAAGTGTTTTTATCAAAAAATACACAGCATTTCTTCGACTCATCGAGAAGAGTCAACCAGCAAAAATTAAATATATCCATTATAATTTACTGTGTTTTTTCTAGTGTTTAAATACAGTTTCTAAAAGAATAAAGAGGGAAAGTGAATAAATAAAATTGTACTGATTCTGCGATATTAAAAAGATAACGTGCCAAAGGGAATTTCCCATTAAGTGCATTTTCGTAAT
>JAPMOQ010015309.1:453998-509346 GCA_026543055.1 Argiope trifasciata | reverse complement strand
TTTTCGTAATCTAAACAAAAAGTAAATTCTATGAAACATGTGTTAATTCGACAATCAGTTCACTTCAAATCCAAAAATGAAGCGCTCATATCAAAATCTTGGAATTGGTGCATCCTAACGCTGATTGGATACCTCATATGATGTCATCAGAATCTTGACAACCATAGAAGGTTGGTTAGCTATTCCCCATTGGCTTAATTCTATAAAAAACATTTAAAGGCCCTTCTCGCTTCTATAAGCAATCTGAGGAAGAATGACCTAAAAACTTTTCGTGATTTATTGAGAGAAGAAATTTTCTTAAAAAAGTAGGGTTGTCCAAATACATAATAACTGGTTAAATGATATGATAGTAATTTGACGGTTCAGTACTCAAAACAAAATTGCATTAAAAGATATTTCGTATTTAAGACTACACCTATCTCTGTAAAAAGTGTGTCATAAAATTATTCCTTTAAAGAAGAGCTTTGTACAAATAAAAGAAATTTTGATCACTCAGATTTTTAAACTTGTGTGTATCTTTAGGCGAATAAATTCAACAGCTAATTTCTTAAATATATAAAAATGAATTTTTGTTATGCAAATAAAGTATATGTATAGTAATCTCTGCATTATTTTTTTAAAATTTGATATTTTGTAACAATGGCTTGCCAATTTGGTTTTTAAATAATAATAATAAGAAAAATCACGTTTGAATCCTTTGACTTATTTCGTTTCCATTGATAAAAGTAAATGCTGAATATTTTTTAAATGCGTGTTCAGTGACAAATAACTACCTTAAATTGGTTAATTGGAAATATTTATGAAGTAAGATGAATCAAAATTGTACAGTTAAGAATTTATTTTTTGTATGCAAAAAGAAAATATTGTAATAATAAAAATAAAATAAACTCCGAGATTTTGTTGAATTTCCATGTTTTACACATTCTGGTATCTTGAAAACACATTTTTGGAATTATGTCTACTTGAGCACTTAATACTCAAAAGCTAACTGAGTCATAGAGTTAAGATTTCGTAAGAGATTTCAATTAAAAAATCGGTAATTTTAAGAAAAAGCGTTTTATTTATTATTTCAGTTTTTATTTAAAGTAACATTTTCAAGGAACTAAATTCTTTAACTTTAAAAACCACTAGAAGAATTTAAGAATTTTAACTGGTATAGAAAATTTTTATTCATAATGCTTCATCACGAATGTTTACAAATCAATTTAAATTTTGGCATAGCAATGCATTTTGTAAAAAAAAGAAAGAAAAAAGGGGCCAAAGTAATGAAAGAAGATATTAGCTTAATATAAAACTTGTAAAAATCTCAGACTTTAACTCCCACTTTGTTATGAGAAAAAATAAGGATTACAGTAATTTAATCATTAAATAGTACTGCTTCCTTGTGTTCACAATATTTTTTTTTTTAAATTTTTGTATTGGTGAAATTTTGGCACAATATCTACTTTAATTATAATAATAAAATGGGTAGGGTGTACCTAACCAATCATGTGGGATGGGAAAATATTCCGGGGTATTTATTCAATTTAGATATTTTACAAAATTAATAAATAAATTAGAAAGTAAGATAGTGAAACAATTACAGAGTTTAAAGAATATCCTTCAAAAAGTATTTTACAGATATTGTGTGTTTATAAATGATCATTTGAATTTAAACTTTAAGTTATGTTATAATTTAAACTTAAAGCTGTAAAAGCATAAGTAAAGTCCCTTCCTCTCTTAAAATTGCAAATGAGTTTTCTTTTCATTTAGATTTCAAACTTGATATTTATATTAAATATAGGAACAAAAGAGAATATTAAATTTCATGGTTTGGATCAATACTGTCTACCAAAGAAACTTCAAAGAAAGTAAGGTTAATTATTTACAACAGATTCATCCAGCTACAATGCAATTTACAATCCCTGCTGCTGAAATCTTGTTACAAAAATACTTTTTTCAAAGCAATATGAATAAATATACTTTTAGAATAATTAACATTTAAAAAGTTAGAACTTAACTAATCAGCAATGTTTGGTAATGTGAAGGTTAAAGTTTTTCTAAAGCTTATACTCCTGAAACAAAGTTCATAGTTTGGTGAGTTAACTGTTTTTTTATATTCGATTACAAAAATATTTCTTTTTTCAATTCGACTCGTAATTTTAAAACCGTACTCAACATTTTCTTTCCTTAATTTCGTTTCAAAAAGGGATGATATTTTTAATCCTTATATTTTATATGGGAGCTATGCAGTGAAATTGCAATTTTGCTCTTTCTGATTCTTGGTTTTGATTGTAAAGGAATTTAAAATATTCTCATATTAATTTTGTATAGTTTTTTACTTATTTATTGCAATTCTAAATATGTTTTCTATACATACATAGAAATGTCAGAAATAACAACTTTTTAAATGTGCTTAAAATAGATATTAAGCTTAATATAGATATTTATTTTACATACACATATAGATATTAAAATAAGCTTATTCCATTTATTAAGCAAATAAAGTTTTTACAGAAATAAAAATCAGTGTAATCATTTTTAAAATAAAAGTAATTATACTATTTGTTCAGCAAAATTAGTCAAACCTACTCGTATGTCATATTAGGAATTCACTAAACATTTTGGTCATTCAAGAAAAAAAAAAAAAAAAAAGGATCCCTCCTTTCTTTTTACTTAAATACATAGCAAGTTTATCAAGGAAAAAAAAAGCAATAACTTGCCAAGATAAATAAAACCTGGAATTAGGCACGTGATTTAGTCAGCCAATGAAAGATAAGAGCTATGCTTGTAATACAGACACTTGAATCCAAGTGCAACATGACATTTATATTTCTTGTTTATTTTTGAAAACTAGTTAAGAAGTGTATGAGATTGTTTTTATTTAGTATAGTGAAGTTTATAAAAAAATTGATAGTATATGAGTTTTTTTAAGCATATAATAAGAAAATATCAGCGTGCATATTTTATTAAACCGTAATATTTTATGTCTGGCAACACTAGCTTGATGGAGATTCACTGTTTATTTATATTTTCAAACTCACCGGCACAAAACGAGAAGCATTTTGTCGCATACTCACGCAATGCTTTAAACAAACATAAGGGGAGATATTTATCATTAGAAAAAATATTTAAAGCAACTTTTAAATAAAAAAAACATTTATAAAAAATGGTTAAAAGTTCTCTTTACAAAAGCATTAAAGAAGTTTTGGAAACTGCGAATGTATGCAATCGATGTATTTTGAGATTCTGTGGAGTAAAAGAATATACAAGCTATATTTCTAAAATAGATGTCGAAAAAGTAAACAAATTTAATATTTTTTATTACATTGAAAAATCCTTGCAAATGTATAATTTGTACAGCAAAAAAAGTTAAATTATTTTTGTATTTATTATTTATTAATATTAAACTTTTATTTTGAGCTATTTTTATTATTTATTAAGCATTCAAATTATTAAAGTATGAAATTACTTGCCAAAAAAATTAATAAAATCTTAAGTTTACTATGGCTTTACATTGTATAATTACAATTTCATACAATTATGATAATTTTGATAAAAATGCAATAAATTTTCTTCTTCTTCCCATAATATGCCCAGGATGTGTAGCGTCATGAACAGTCCTTAAAACGGGCTTACATTTGAAAACCATTTTTAAGTACCTTAATAGTACTTAGTTTTCTCGAGCAGTGCAAAGAAGATATTCTCTTTTGTTTTCGCATTCAATGAATATACTAAATAGATAGCATAAAAACTTGTTTACTAGAAATATCAAAAAAGAAAACCATTGAAAGGAAAGTATTCAGTGAAGGATTATAAAAGTTATAACCCATGTTAAGATGATAGTTAACAAACTTTATTCTCTTATTATTCTTCCAACATTGGGCACTCTATTTAAGTATTGGAATAGTTACTCGAAAAGAGAAAAATATAAAATAGCCAAACTGGTTGCATCTCAAAAAGCTGTTTGAACTTCTTTTACATGAAGTGTTCTAAATTGCGAATTATTTATTTTTATCATGCCTGGTAACTTTCTGTTCAACTCTTGATACGTTCTTAAAGACTGTGCAGATTATCTAAAACAACAACAAAAAAGAATATAACATGGTGTGTAAACTAGATACTTCAGAAACGAAAGAAGCTCTAAAAACCTGCATGAAACATAGTGTGTATATGAAATAAATGTTATCAAGCCATTTTTATTCTTATTGTTGTGAAGAATTTATGAGCTATTCAATCATTATTCTTTTTAATATATTGTTTTATGTGATCTTTTGTACCAATATGAAAGGGATTTTATACTATGATTTTTCCGGTTTCTAAGTCCATTTTTTTGGTGAATTATACTGATTTTTTTACTTGCATTTACATGCATTTTAATATTATTTTATATCTTTCAAAGCTATTTACTTACATCCTAAACTTTAATACAAATTTTCTTACAAAAAAAAAAGTATTTTTTTTAATGCAGGTATTGAAATATAACTATATTAAAAAGATTTCAAAACAAGAGCAACAACAAAAAAATGTTTTGAACATAGTCATAAATTTAAACATCAAATAATAATAATAATTTACTGAACTTTAGAAGTTTAAAGTAATAAGACATTTTTTATGCCTCTTCTAAATGCCTTTATCCTACTCTATTAAGAAGAGGGATTTTAAAAACTTATTGGGTTGTTCGGAAAGTCATTTCGTTTTTTTTTGTCAAAATGAAAAGAAATTTTCGTTTAACAAATAAATTATTTATTAAATTATAAAATTGCCATTCTGGTCTAATACCTTTTGCCATATTTTTGGTAGTAACATGATTACACGCTCATAAAAGTTTTGGTCTTTGCTGTAAAAAAAGCTGATCGAGGTGGTTTTTGGCCTCCTCATTTGAAGGAAAAATTTTGCAAATCAGTTCTGGTACTGATGTACTGTTAACACATCTTCTCCACACATATTGGCTAATTTATTTCTGGCTTGACAGCATTTTTACCTTTTATATAGCAAAAAAGAAAAAAATGACGAAAATGCTGTTTATTGCTCTCCATATTTAAAAGGGCACCATCCAAAAACTACTGCGAAGAATCAGCTGCACTTTTTCACACTCAAGCCTTGCTATATCAGCTCTTAAAACATAAAATGATTTTGCGGTTTAAGTATGAAATTGGGTGCGAAAAATACAATTAAATCCTCTGTCGGGAAAAAACGAAATTACTTTCCGAACAACCTAATACTTAGAATATGGCTTTGCACTGTCATCAATTTTTATGGTAGTTTTGCCAGTTTTATAATGGTAACCATCCCAGAATGCTTAGTTCTTTGTTTAATAGGACTACAGCAAAGCTAAAATTTCTAAATGGGATGAGTGCAGGGGCATCTATGTCGAATCTTATTTGCTCTTGCACATATAAAAATCAAATACAAACTTTTGGTCATGACGTGCTTCTACATCAGTGACGACAATTTTATAAATAATATATCCATCTAAATAAGCTGTTGCTTTGTTTAAAAAATATTGAAAGTTATCAAAGATATTGTTAATCTCATAAAAGTTGACTCAAATTTTTGGTAATGATAGTTTTTTTTCATTTTTATTCTTTTTGTTTTTGTCAAAACCAAAAAGACATTTGTTTTACAACAGAAGATATTGAGCAAATGCTATGAAAATACAGAAATAAATATTAAAATTTAAAAAATGTAAATTTAAAATTTATTTTAAAAAAGTTTTTAAATAAAAATTATGCATTAGATTGAAACAGAAAATAAACTTGGATTAGAAAATATGCAGGTTTACCTATGTGTACATGTACAAAAGTGCTTAATTTTTTTGGCTAAGGGGCTTAAAAAGTGCTTAAAGGTACTTAATTTTTACAGCACTTTCTCACTACACACCTTGTAATGTGCAATCATTCTACATGTAAGTATAATTTAAATTAATATATATTTTAAAAAAATCTATAAAAAAAGTAGAACTATTAAATTAACTATTAGTCAATTATTGATTATGTGGTTTAATGTTTTAATATAAAATGGCATGTTTTAATAACAAAATAATATGAATTTAGTTTTTTTTTAAAGTTTGTCGTAAGAATAAAATTTTACTCTCTTGATTAGTTGGAAAATTAATATTTGATTTAATTCCCTTAGATCTGGTCTATGATTTTGGAGACTTTCTTGAACAAGATTTTGTTTTTAACACATGAAAGAAATTAACAGAGCATCTATCTTTTTTTAGAAATATTTTCTTCATAGTGAAATAACCAAATATTATGTTTTCTACTTTTTTTAAAGTACATAAAATTAAAATTGGACTGTAGGTTACTACTACTACTACTATCAACTTCCTGTCTTCCTGAGATTACTTGCAATTGACTTAAGTAATTATCATATTAAACGTAAAATGCTTTATGAAATTTGGTGCCAAAATAAATTTTTCTGATTTATTTATGATGTAATTATTACCTGTCCTGAAATGCCATTCACTGTAATAACTAATATATTGCATCACATATTTTTGTTTAGATGCTAAAAATTTACTATGCAAATTTTTAATAATAATATATTAGATTATTAGAATTAAGAACCCAGCATCATTTTACTGTCAAATTTATCACATTTTTATCAAATGTCAAGAAAGTTGTTAGCTAGTAGTTTTTTGTCATCTTAAATCTAAGGTACGTGTCAGTTTTAATGGCAACCAAAAAGCACCAAAAAAAAAAAAAAAAAATACCAGTTTGATGATTTTAAATGATGGCATTTGATTCATATGTGATTTGATTTATATTTATGTATCAAATATTTGTTTTTGTTATGTATCAAATCAATGTTTGTATTTATAAATCAAATCTATATTTTTATAGTTTTTTTCATAATCTTTTCTTGTTGCTTTTTAGTTACCACTGAAATTAACAAGTACCAAATCTAATTTTTAATTCCTTGAGTTATTGCTGGTGTGGGAGAATTGATCATGGTGTAATATTCTTAAATCTAATTCATATAATTCCTTAATAAAGCAGAAATTTTTAGTCCACTGGCTGGTTAAATTAAGCAGATCTTTGAATGGTGCAAAATCACATCTTTATATATGGTTTACTGATTTGTAAACAGTAAATGCCCAAGTTTAATTCACCAGCTTTTAAAAGAGGAAGTAAGTTAGTTTTATTTAATAATAACAATGGTCACTGAATTTGTTCACTTGTTTTAAAAGTAGTGAAATAGTTGTATATTATTTAATTTATTGCCAGACATTTAAAAAATGTTTTATATCATGGTCCTAATAATGCATTATATTATGATGCAAAATAAACAAAAAAGATTTAGAAAAAATCAAACTTGTAAAATTTAATTCAATGATTAATATGATTTATTTTTACTCTCATATAAGATTTTATTTTCTTTGGTTTGAAATAAAAGAAAATATTTAAACACAATTTGTTATATGAATTTAAAAACTCATCTCAACTTCAAAAATGAAGAATATCAGTTTTCTAACATTATTGTATTACAAATCTGCTGTATATGTGAGCACTGCATATGTTAAACCTAGTATTAGATATCCTTTCTCATCATGATCTCGAAATTTGGAAGGTAGCGCACTATGATGCCATCCTTATTGTTAGGATGTTGTTGTTATTACATCCTTAAAACGAAATCACAAGATCCATCCAAAAATATTCCTCATAGTACTTCAAAACTGAATACTGATATAATTAAATTGTATCAATTTAAAAATAGTGAGAATCATTTTATTAAGAATTACTATCACAAAATGATTTTAATATTATTAATATCAAAATGACAATTGAATGTTCTGTTTTTCCAGTCAATTGAACAACTTGTCCACTCAGAAAATGATGTTTTGAATAAAAAAGAATCTGAGGAAGATAATTCTTCAGATGATTATCCACAATCCAAACGTTTCTTACCTAATCCTTGTGCTGCTTGTCTTGGAATTCTGCAAGGAACATGTGATGAGATGGTGACAAAGGTAGCTCATTTTTTCTTTTCAAATAAATGATATATTACTACTATATTTTTAAAATTATATTTACTTTTTTTTTGACAAAATGAATAAAAAATTATTTTATAAGATTAATTATGAATTTCAATCAAATATTCTTTTTATTTAAAATAAGTTAAATACTTAACAACTTTAAAAAATCAAATCAGTTAAAATGTGCATTCTGTTCTGATTCATAATCTATAGATTAAGAAGTTATATTATGATTCAAATTGAAGTAATTTAAATTATAATTAAGAAAAAATTTAAATTGTTTAACCTCCTAATAATTGAGTTTTGAATATAAGATAAATGGAGACTTCTTTTTTTAGTGTTGTGACAAAATAAAGGATCCAATACTATTAAAGTGAGTTTCTTATTAGGCATTTTTCCTTTTTTGTTCTGAATTATTAAAAAACTCGTATTCAGAATTATATGTCGGATTAATTTTTCAGTAAAAATTGTACTTCATCAAATTAAATACGCTGAAATAGAGCATTTATAATCGATTTTTTTTTGTTTGAAAATACGAATATTTCCTCATAGCATAAATAACCATTTTAATGTTTTATTTTTTTTCATTTGATTTTTACAATTCGCTGTTATTTTGACTGAACCACAGTTTGTATCTTGTAGTCATGCCTTAATATTCTTGATTACTGTGTCAATATGAGTTTATTATAATGAAGGTAAATTAAATTATAAATTTCTCAAATTTTAAAAGTACTAATCCTATTTTCAAACACTTTTATATCTACTAGCATATTCTTATCTGTTTTCCCTCATTATTATAAATGTTATATTATAAACATGAAAAGCTATTATTAAATATTATTTTATTATTAAATCCTAGCCGCCTTTGGCTACCTCTGGTTTAGAATGAGTAATGCATTCTAAAATTTACAATTTAGTACTTATATATCTTGTTCTCTTTATAACTTCTCAACCAAATATATCTAAACTTCAAACTTTGATAATCATATTATTATAGAAACCTTACAATTATTTGTTCATGATTTTATATACCTCTAGAATTTATAATCAGCTGCTGTGGCATTATGTTAAAAAATATTACATCTTATATTTATTCCATAACATTATCCTTTATTTAAACATGTGCAGAACATCACACTTTCCATGGTTTAATTCACAATAGTTAATTTAATCATTCAGTTTTTGCCAAAGTGACAACAAAGCAATTGTGCACTCTTAACATGCTCTTGCAATTTAAATTTTACTTTCATTTTGTAAAAAATTAATTGTTGAAAAATAATATTTTTTAAAACAATTCATTAAAAATAAAAATTTAACTTATTGGTTAAAACATTGTTATTCACGAAAAAAAATGTTATATTTAAAAGGATTTAAAAAACAGTTTTGTGCTGTAATATTTTTGGAAGTTATCTCAGAAGAATTCTAAATGTTAGCTTAATTTTTAATTAATTCAGTTAAAAAAAATCGATACTAAAATAACAGTGCTAAACAATATGTATAACTATTACTAATGAATTACAAATTAGCCATTGGTCTTGAATTTGAATGCACATCTTGTACAAATTCCATCAAGTTTACCATAAATAAAGCTGGTTGAATTAATATTGTAAATGATCTTAGAAACCTTTGCCTTGCATTTATTATTTTTAGAAAATAAAACATTTAATATTTATATATCATTTAATCACCCAGTCATGTGTTGAAAGTTACATTTTTCAAATATTTAATTTGCAATAATTAATTTTTAATTTAAAATTCTGTCAATATGATGGCAACACTTTTATAAAATCTAATTTTTTCCTATTAACATGCTTATGCAGATTAAATTTTATTGTTTTGTCCTAAATATATAATTAAAAAATATGGTTAAAATATTTGTTTAAACATTCATTAAAAATATAAATTAAATTTTTTTTGTTAAAAAACTGGTGCCATTAGAAAGTTAATTTTTTAATTTGGAATTTGATGCAAAAATCATGTTTGTGCGATAATATAGCCGAAAAACGCTAAAATTTAGCTTAATTTGTAATATATTAAAATTTTAATTAAAAATTTGAAAAAATTGCTCCGAGGTGCACATTCCCGGTGTCCAAGGTATACACATACCAAATTTGGTAGCTCTAGGTGGAACAGTCCGGGCTGTAGAGCCCCAACACATTCAAAGACACACTCATTGAGCTTTATTATAAGTATAGATTATTTTATTATAATTATTAATTAATTTATTATTTTAAATAAAATTATTATAATTTTATTTTTAGTTTAAATAATAAATTAAATAATACATGAAACCACTGGAAAATTTATAAAGACTGTCCTAAATTAAGTTTGAATGGGATCTACCCATCATTATTTAATGGAATTCTTAAACTACTTTTTTCTGTTTTCAGTGAAATTATATCCAATTCATTGTTTTCTATCTTTATTCTACACTTATTATATTATTAGTTACTTTATTACTTCTTTTAAGCATGGTTAATTTAAGCTAATAATTAGATTTGCCAGCATTTTAATTATTTTTAGTTTCCATTCCTTTAAATTTTTTCTTATTTGTCAATAAAAACTATTTTTCACCTTTAATTAATTAATAAAAGTCATAAAGGAAAATCTAATGCTCATTGGTAGAGCACTTAAGAATTAATAAATAATAAATTGTAGTACACTTTAGGTGTAACTATATAGTAATCTGAAAAGGTGTTTTTTTTTTTTTTTTTTGCATGAGGATTTTTTGTTATTTATAATATTCATGAACACTGAAATCAGAACTTATAATTAAAATAAGTTTGAAACATATAATGATCTCCCTATGAAAAGAAAACAAACATGACACAAACTTTGAATCAAAAAAAAAAAACTGCTTAAAATAAGGAATTTTAAATCATTTGAATATTAAAAATTTAAATAAATGTAATTAAATGAATAGTAAAATAAATAATAATAATAATAATAAATGTGTTGAGATATTGTTGAATACATACAAAAAACATTTGCTTTAACAAAAATGAAATTCAATTTTAAAAGGACTGAAATTCATAGTTTTCCAGAGATGCTGAATCAAACACAGATAAAACTGAAATAATCTATTAGTTGACATTAAGTCATTAACTTTTGCTAAAATTAAAAAAAAAGCATAGAAATAATTCACAAACATTTACAGATTTCTAAGTGCAAGATTATATTATAAAAACTAATTATTGTTCATGCTAACATATATTATTCTCGCACATTAAAGATTTATGCTACCTCATTAAATAACCTCAGATGCCAAACAGCGTTACTATGCTTTTTAGACAATTCTTATATGGAGAGATTTGTAGTCTTTTAGCTAAAATCAGAAAGTTAATTCAAAAGCTATAGCCTCCTAAACTGCAAAGGGGCTGGGGAGGCAGGAAATAAACATTTTTTACTCAAAGTCAGAGCTAAAAAAATATTAGTTTCAATATTTAAGGCTGAATATAAAATAAATTTAGAGCTCAATTTTTAAAAAAAAGCAAGTTTCAATAAATAGTTTATTAAATTATAATATAGTTTTTGTAGTGTAAAAACGCATATGTTGGCTTTTATATATCTGCATATGAATTTAATTTTTTAACGAATATGCTATTAAACATATATTTAAAAAGTATCTTATTATTTGTTGTACTTATTACTTAAAAATATCTTTATTATTTAATTTTAGCTAGCTGATGTAGTGACAAAAAGTGAGCATAAATTCAAGGATTTTGTTCTCCAGGTGTCTCTTCCTGTAGTTGTGGATTTAAGAGATGTAATTTTTTTTTTGCATTGAATTTTGTTTATAAATATGTATATATTTTAAAGCTTTTTTAATTGTTTACACTGACATTTCTGTTAAATTAACATAGAATTTACAGTCTTTATTATTAATTTTTTTTTACTTGATACTATGCAAACTAAAAAACTTTTGAATAATTTTTGTCTTCCCAAATTCAATTCCCTTGCCTTTTGGCATAGATATAGTGTTTTAAAATTGAAATTTTGGTGAAATAAATCCTTGATGTATGAGTATTCAATTCAATTTCTTTTTACTTAAAACCTTTTCAGAAAACCAGTAAATGGTTTTTGTTAGAGCATTTTATGAATTATTTAATACTTTAGAAAATATTGCATTTCTCATTTTACTGTTCTTAACATATAATTGTAATAAGTAATGGGAAAGATATAAATGTGCATATTTATGTTGCATAAATAATTGATCTTTTAATTTTTGAATTTATTTACTCTTCCTATTTGCCACCCTCCCCACCTACATTATTATTTTTTTGCATAGTTATTGTCATTAAAAAAAATGTGATTTTCATTTAGTACCAGGCAATAAATTTATTCACTAAAAAAATCATTCAAAGATATTTATTGTTTGTAATTTGAAAGTTGGAAGTTTTAATTTAAAAGGAAAATTTTTCAGAATTTGAACTGTTTGAAATCAATTTAATTTTTGCTAATAATATTAAAAGAAGGTAAAATATGAAATAACTATTGATAATTATCTTTTTTTTATTAATTGAAAAACTCTTCTGAAAGTAAATATCATGCTTATTTCATATGATTTCTTTTAATTTTTCCAGAGGCTTTTTCTGTTTTATTTGAGACAGAAGTTAGGGTATGTATTTATGTTTAATAAAATATTTCTGTAAGACTATAATGTGCTTAGCAATAATTCATATCTATCTTCATCTCATATTGTGTAATGCGATAAAATTAATATTAAATTTGAGATAGAAATGCATGCAATATGTTTATAGAGCATTAAATAAAGTGCCTTTTATTTATTTTTTAATGAAATATTTTCTTATAGCTTGAGGTTGATTTTTTTTATTCGATAATAAAAGATTTTTTTATTGAATAATAACTAGTCAAATGAATTTTAAATTTTATTTTTGCAATTATTATGATTTGGATTTTTTTCTTTTAATTATTTTAACTAAAAGGAGGGAAGCGAATGGACATTTTGTAAAATTTATTATTTGTAAAATTCTTATAATATTAGCAATTTTTAAACATTTTTCTTGGTTCTTAATTTGGAAATTTAATTTTTTTCAAGTTATTAAATTTTATTTTTAAAAGCATAGTTCTATTTTTGCATCTAATATGTACAATAGTACATTTATATTCCTTTTTTGCCTATAAATTTGAACATTCACTGCAGGTAGCTCAAAAAATTTAATATTAAAATGCTTTATTTATCTTGAAATTTTTCATACAAAATTTAAAAAAGGTGTATGTAAAATGCACAAATTTCAATTTCCATTAAATTAATAAATTTAGTTTTATGGAACAATGGAGGTGAAATTTTAGATAATTATCCATACTTTTATAATTTTTTAAAACCAAAAAGACCAATATTGTGGGTGAACAAATTATCCAACTATTTTCTAGGCCACTAAAGACAGTTACTGTATTTAGAAAATAAGAACAATTCTTTGTTTTTATGTAACATAGTTCCATTTTCAGTCTTCCACATTAGTTTAGGTACTAAGCTGTGCCAGATATCCTGCTGGTTACTATTATTTCTTAGAGAAAAGTTGTACTGCTTTTAATATGTTTCAGATGTACTGATTATATGAAAGGAAGTAATAATAACCAAGAGTAATGCTTCTAGTTTCAAGAAAGAGGGCATTTGATTGTAATTAAAATATTCAGTAGTTAATTATTATAAAAATTTAATTTATAATAATTCATGCAAATAAATTTCATTTCTTGTCAACTGAAAATTATTATTCTTATTTTCAGAGAATCTGTCTGTGCTGATGATAACATTCCATCTGTTAAAGATATATGCAAATGGGTAATTGGCTCGCAATATGGCAAACTTACTGATGCTGGATTTACACCTAGTAGTGACTTTCAAATATTAATTTCTTCAACATATCCTGATACTGTAAAAGAATGTTTTGTTTTGTAGGTATACTTCATCATGCCTTTCTTATTATTTTGCATTCATTTTCTTTTCTTTATTTGATATTTTGGAAAGATTAGTGTAGTATGTTTATATATTTTTGTTTAATTATTTGCTAAAGCTCCTTAATTTTTGAGTTATTTGAAAAGCAGTTAAGCTTTTCCACACTAATTCAAATGTGTGTGTGTAACTGCAGGACACCTAAACTTTTGTATTATTTTATTGAAGAATTTTATTATTTTTTTTAATTGAAAAGTTAGCAGTTCATTTATTGACATATTTTAATATTCTATGAATTTTGCTTTGGTGTGAAATAAACAGAAGTAGTGTGCACTTATATCAAATTTTAAATTGTTTGTGACAGTTAAAATGCTTTTAAAAAAATAAATTATAAGCATATTTTAGGTATGGGTAATTTAAAATAGTAATTTAAAAAATACATAGTATATTGTAAAACTGAAAAAAAAAATCTTAATTTTCCTTTGCTATTCTGTGGATAAAAATCAGAATTTCAGTTCAATTCTAATTCAGTTAATTTTAATTGAATTTGATTAGAATTAAATTAGAATTTCAGTTATCTGATTCTCCATTTATCCCGGTTGATTTTGAGAACAACAGATTTTGAAAGTTTGATCAGTGGTATTGATAGAGAAATAATAGTGGAAGCAAGATCAATAATCTTTATGTAACTTTACTCTATCAATGACTTATTTTTATCAGTTAAAATATGATTAACACATACTATGTTGTTTTTATATAATTTTAATGCATAAATACATATGTAATAAACTTCAAAAATAATTCACTGTGTGTTTACTTTTAAAAAAAAATCCTGTATTTGTTTACTCTTTTTCAATTACAATTTTTATAATTTTATGTAGCTTTTTTTGGTTAACTTTATTTCTACTGTATTTCAATCATGTACGAAAACATTCAATGAAATATTGTTATTTATCTTTTATTATTCATTGTGATCTATCATTCTTCATTAGTAATTTTTGTCTATTTAAGAATTTATATTTTTCTTCACATTAAATTTTTTAATGATTTGAACTGTTCTTGTAATTTTTATATATTTATATTCAGATTCAAAAATTGTGCAGAAGCATTCCCAAATTCAAGAAAATCAAAAGTAGGAATTTCAAGTTAATTTTATTTAAATAAAACATTTTTATATTGATGCATTTTTTTCTGTAGTTCTGATTGTTATTCATTTGTTTATTTGCATGTCTATTGAATACTAATCAAAGTGTATTTAAATTTCAAGTTTTTTTGCACTCTTAATTTGTTAAATATCAGATTAGAAATATTGATATCAATGTTCATAATTTTCATTCAAATTTTTAAATATCCATTGTAATTTCAAGCATTTTTATTCATGCAATATTTGTGTGAATTTTGTTATTTTTATGCATATGAAGAAAACATATCCTATTATACATAATTATCCTATATATAAGCTTGTATCTGTATTTACATTTTAATGCTCTTCAGCTGAGACTTTTAAGTGTTGATGCATTAACATTAAATAGTATAAGGAATATTTTCCTTTGTAATCTATGCCCCTCAGTGGCTCACCTTCTTTAAGTTAGTACAGGTGTCCCAATCCTGAGGTACCCAGGGATCTTTACTCCCTTCTTGTTTACTCTCCACTTTGCCATCTGCTGTCTCTTTTTTTCTTCTTTCCCTCGAGGGTAGGTGAGGGAGCTCTCCATGAGAAGCTGTCGCCGCTCTGATCGCTTGGACAGCAAATACCCTCACGTGTTTGCCGTGCTTAGTGACCCATTAGGTAGGCGGTGCACTGTGGTCTCCGGTGTATCAATCGGCTGTTATCCTATCCATTTGGTTAGTCTGCTCGGGATCAAGCAAAAGGGCCATTCTCTGGGGCTTGGCATTAAGGATGGTCAACGTTCCTGGAGATGGCTCTCAATGTATTGGTCTAGACTAGCACCATGGTAAGTGCCAAGGCTGGGGCTCTCAGAGCCGGTAACTGCCATCCCTTGTAGGGCTCGGTGGTGGGAGGTGTCGTCAGTCCTGAATCTTTTGACCTTTTGTGCATGGGCAAAAAGAACAGAACTCAATTAAGTAGGCATCAAACGCAATACAATTTATCACCTTCAAAACATTTTAATAAGTTTTTAATTTTGAAAAAGGTGTCTTCTACCAACGATATGTTTCATTCTGTGTCACCTTTTTTAGTTGAAAAAAGTATATCTGCTTATCTTGGAACAGTATCAACTATTCGGAAATTATGTTCAGGGGATTTGCTCATTGAAGTTATCTCTCAAAAACAAGCTCACCAGATTGTAAAAATAACTTACATTGCTTCCATTGCTGTGACTGTCAGCGCACATACAACTTTAAACTTCTCCAGAGGAGTAATATTTTGCTGGAAACTTTTTCACACTCCAGTTGCTGAAATAACCAAGGATTTAAAAAGTCAAGGGGTTACTCATGTCCACCGTATAACAATACGAAAAGATGGACAGCTCCTTGAAACCAAGCATTTGATCCTGACTTTTCATTAATCTAAAATACTGGAATATATTAAAGCTGGTTACATGAAATTGGCCATTAGGCCTTACATCCCCAATCCCTTGCGATATTAAGTGCCAGCGTTTTGGTCACTCCAAGCTTTTTGCCGCTGATCTATCTCTAACTTGTGCCCGCTGTGCAGAAACAGGCCATGAAAACTCTATACTTTACCGGAAAAATGTTTCGATTGCAAAGGCTCGCATACCTCCTTTTCTCGTTCTTGTCCATCGTGGACATTTGAAAAGGAAGTCATTGCTGAAAAGGTGAAAAAAGGGCATTTCATATTTGGAAGCAAAGCGAATTGTGAATACCCGTAGACCTGTTGATGGATCCAGCTACTCTAATGCTGCTAAGAAAAAGCTGGAAGCAAGAGGCACTCAGATAATGCCTATAATGATACATAATAAGAATCTGTTTCAGCCATCGTATACACCCTCTGAAGCTCCAAATCTGAATCATTTATAAAAGACTTTTCACCCAGTATTCCTATGGAAGACACCACTCAAGATATCCTAGTTACTGCTACTTCTCAAAACTTAGAAAGCTTCAAAACTGTTATTAACAGAAAAAAATTTAAGAAAAACCCCAAGTGTAAAGATGATAAAACTATTGTCACAAATAAATCCAATCATGACAGCAAAATAGAATCGAATAACACAAATTCTCAAGAATGTCAAGTTAAATGGGTTGATCTTAAAAAATTTCGTTGTGAATTTTCAAGTACCCCAATTCAAGATAAATACCTAAAGAAACATCAAATCAAAAGATTACAATGATTTTTTACACTTGTTTTCTTGTTTATTAAAACATTACTATAAAACAAGTGTTATTTTTTGTACTTGTTTTACTGTCACAAGATTTGCATTTTAACTTGTTAAATTTCATTGGTATTTTAATCTTTTAATGTTTTTTAAAAAATTTCTTTCTGGGATGTAATTTGCATTTTTAAAACCACTGATACTATTAATTATTGGATGTCTTTCATTTTATGACGAGAATTTTAAATTACATGACTGAATTGTATGTGACGTTTTTTAACACCTTTTGTTTGGCGCAGTATAGCCATGCTTGGCTCTTATGCCATTAAATCACAAAATCCAAATCCAATCCTTTGTAATCTCTAAAAGCTGTGAGAAATACTCTTGTATTAGATTAATGATTTGAAAATTTTAACTGAGAATTTTTTGAAAAATAGGATGTAAGTAGTGAAAATTATTTTTAAATAACCATAAGTTGCAATGATCATAAGTTTTTGAATTTAATATTTATTTTTGCATGAACTTTTTATTTTAAATTATTTTTGTTTTTAAATAATATAGCTATAAATAATATAGTTTCTATTTGTATTTCAATAATGTTATGTTTATATAATTATTTGAAACAAAATTCTTGGTTAAATGAGTCTTTTGCACTTATAGCTGAATATAATTATCCATGCTAATGTTAAAAAATGATTTACATTTAATCTTTTTATTACATGCCTTTTATAATTAGCAATAATCGTTCATATTAAAAGATAAATCACTAAATATTCTCCACATATTTTGTTTTTATATTGAATGCTTTTATTGAAACTAATATATTGTATTTTATGCAATTAGGTTAAAGCAGAAGACATTTATACCAAGACCGCAGTACTTAATGCAATTGAAGCTCTGTCTACAAAAATTGAAAAGTAAACTATTTAAATGTATAAAACATGAATTTAATTTACATTTATAAATTAAGATGATTAATTTTTATTTGTCAGATTAATAAATATTTGGATATTAACAATATATTAATATTTTGAATTAAAATCTTACTATAAAAATATGGATAATGCATTTAACAGCTTTTCTGTACTTAATATTTATTCCCAAAGCATTCAGTTTTTATTAATATTTATATTTTGTAAACATTCTTTTGTTGATCTTCAAAAAAAAAAAAAAGATAGCAATAAATATATTATGAGTCAAAAAGTATATTTAATTTATATTCTAAGATCATTTCTAAGAATTGATAGTTATAAAAATAATTGATCACTTAGTTAAATGGCATGTGTTTGAATATTATAGGTTATACACTTTGCCTCCATCACCTCCAGATAAATGCTGCACTTTTCATGAAATAAAATGTACACATTCACCTCTTTATCTTGGTGGTCGTTATAATAAATACTCTCGAGAATTAAGTCAAACTCCTTGGTTTGTAGATGGTGAACGCAAAATGGAATCCTCTGTTAATGAGCTTATTACTGATATTGTTAAAAGACGAATATTGGCAGACAGTAAGATAAGATTTCTTTAATAAATTGTTTTTTACTATTTTAAATTTAAATCTGATTTTTTAATATTCAGAACCAGTTTAATTTTTTTATATATAATAGTTTATATATAATTTTTTTAACCAGTATTTATTGAAATGGTTACTAAATCCAAAAATGTTTTGTCTATTAGAATTTTTTTTACATTTTATTTATTTTTTTAAATGATAAGAATCTATTTAAATTATATTAAATAATAAAATATAATATATATATATATTATAAAAAATATAAACTATATAATAAATATAATATTATATATATATATATATATATATATAAATATATATATATATATATATATATATAATTTAATAAAAAATGTAATATATATAATAAATAATATATATATAATAAAAATGTCAGTCCAAACATTAGTGTGATATTATGATTCTTTTATACAGTAATGTTTAACCATTAAAAATTCATGCATTAACAAGGTTTTCTTCTTTAGAAACTCAATATAAATTGGTATTACATAAAAGTGCTTACATGCTACAAATGTACTTGTATCTTTCATATAGATATGTAATAAATATCAATGTATTGAAATGTGATTTAATTTTCTAAACCATATTATTATAGCAACTTAAGTTTTAATTTTTTAAAATCTTATTTTAGTGGAGAAAGACTAGTAAACTATTTTTTTAAAAGAATCGTAGTAGAATTGTTTCAAAATTCAGTACATTATATCATAAATTGATTTTCATACTATTTCTTAATCTAGAAATTATATTTTCTGCTTCTGGAAGAGAGGATGTAGATGTAAAAATGTTGGGTGATGGTAAGTTCTGTTCTGAAGGCATTTATTTGTTAAAAAACTTTCATTTGAATCGTAGACTAATGTTTTTTTTTTTTTTTTTTTAGGATTGATAGTAATTTACTTAAAATTATTTCTATCAAAGTGCCTGACTTTTTTTTTTACATATAAAGCGAATTCAAGATGTTTTTTATTTTTTGCAAAAGAAAATTTAAAATAAAGTTATATATATTTTTTATGATTTTAGAAAGAAGTAGACATATGTATAGGTCTATTATTGATTAGAAATTAATGCAGTTGTCTTATCACAAGAAAGAAAAGGACAAAATAAAGTAAAGTAGTAAATTCATTTAAAAATTAACTTTTTAGTGAAACATTAAAATATACATTACCATTTATGATTTTCATACAAATATTACAGGGTGTGTAGTGTAAAATGGATGCTGAAATTAAGCACCTTTAATCATCTTAGCAAAAAAAATTAAGTACTTTCGTACATGCATGAAAACATAAACTCATGAATTTTCTACACACATTATTTTTTTTGTTTTGTTATACATTTTTTTAAATTCTATAATATATATGTATATAAAATTGATGTTTAGATGTAGAATCCAGCCTTATCTTTTATTTAAATTAGTAACATTTTCTTCAGCAATAATTAATACAGATAAATTCTGGAAATGAGCTAATATATAAAATTTATATTTTAACTATTTTTGTATAAAAAACTAATAAATATCTTTCATGTATGCATCTCCTGTCTCTGATATATCTAATTCTTTTGGATAATATACTGTAATTTTCGTCTACAGATATCTACGTAGTCAATAAGAACATTTAAAGAGTTGAACATTAAGTTACCAATCGTAAATAAAATAAATTCTTTACTATTTAGAACAGTAAATGTAAAAGATCAAAGTTTTTTTTGAGTTGCAATTAGTTTAGCATATTTCGTATTTCTCTTTTTCGGAATAACCATTCCAAATATACGCTACTGCCTATAGTTGGGGGAAAAAAAAAAGAGAGTTCATTCAACATTATCTTAAAATGGATTGAAATATAACTCCTATATCTCTTCACTGAATGCTTCCCTTTTTTTTATATATATATATCCAGTAAACAAAGATTTATGACTATTTTCGATTTATCGTCGGCGGAAACTAAAAATGAATATCGTCTTTGCACTTCTGGAGAAAGCTTAAGCACTTTTAAGGACCTTTTCCCCAAAAGTAGGGGCTTAAAAATGGTTTCCAAATTTAAGCACTTTTTAAGGACTTTTCATGACACTACACACTTTGTAATAAATTTTGAAAATACTTATTGCTTTAAAATATGCTAATGCATATAATTATAAATTAACAATTTAGATATAATTTTGCCTTTTAGCTGGGACAGATTTTTAATAATTAGAGTATAATAATCTGAAAAAGACCATATTTGTAACTAAAGGCTATCTTATTTTATAGGCAGACCATTTGTTCTAGAGTTGCTAAACCCTAGACGTTTGGAATGGACAACTGAAGAAATGAAAGCTATTGAAGAGGTACTTGACAGTTTTGATTTTTTTTAATACTTCTATGTATTTGACCTATTAAATAATTATCAGGTTTTTTTCTTAATATATTATGTAATGACTGCATATCATTACAAAATCTGATAAATAAAGGTATTTTCATTTTGCAGTAGATTTTATTTCAGTTAGATAATATACTTTTTTTTTTTTTTTGCAATTTTTTGTCAATTCTTATTGAGAGGTCTAATTTTTTTAAAAAAAATATGTTAGCAATTTACTTTAACTTGTAAGTTCTTTATCTTAAAATATGATCATAAAAAAATCATTAGTTCATACAAGCACAAGTAAAGTTATAAAATAAACTATTAAATCCATATTACTAGTTTTTATTTCACAGTGACGTATAATATATTCTGTTCAAGCTATTTAAAGATTATTACTTATATTTTTAATATAAATTAATAAATTTGAAATCAATTTAGGAAAAACAAATAACTTCAAGTTCAAGTTTTATGGCTAATTTTTAAAATTTAAAATTATAACAAAAGAACTTCTTATAGATATCTGTCCATATTGGAGTATTCAATATCGACTTTTTGAAACTGAAAGTGATTAAATCTTCCTCTTATGCTATATATTTCCCATGGCTGGAAATGATGTGAGAAATTGATTTATACAGGTGTGCATTAAAAAAAAATATTTTTTTAATAATCAGTAACTGATTTAATAATAATAATAATAAACACTCTTGTGAAAATCCAGTATTAAATTTTAAAAAATATCAATAATTATTGAAATTTATGAATGATTGAATTGAAAAATATTGTTATAAAACTATTATGGATTATAAATTAATTTTCTGCAATGCAAATTTTCTATGGGGGGGGGGGGAATACACCTTGTGTAATGATAAGTAATTAGACCAAAATTATTCATTCAAAAACTGATTTATCCATGAAGATACTGGAATCTTCTTTCACCAAATCTTTATTCTATTATTTGATAAATAATTCTAATAAAAGTTTCTATAATCTCCAATTAGAATATTTTAACTTAAAATTTGTTTTAAATATAAATATGATGATTGTTAAAAAGAGTAGTTATTAATCTCTTATCTATATCACAAAATTTGGTTTGATCATGGATTATTATTGCAAGGAAAGTGTTTAAGAATTTATTTAACTTGTTTTTTAAATGAATCTAATTATATATTTTGACATGAAACTAAGAAAATTGGATGATTTGTTTAGATCTATTAAATTCAAATATTATTTTGGGAGGGTAGCAATCATATTTTAGAATATTTTAAAGAACATCTTTCTATACATTTTCTGCTTTTCTGAATATAATGTTTTTTGGATTACAGTACTTTTTCTTTTCAGGAAATCAATAAAAGTTCAGATTTAATAGCAGTAAAAAATTTACAAGTTATTTCAAAGTAAGGCTTATTTTTGTTACTTTGTTCTCGCTTGGTTTTAACTTAAATTCATTATCAACTTTTTACCAGAAAATTCCAAACAGATATCACATTAAGAAATATAATTATCCTTTGTAATGGCAGTGAATTTAATAGGATATAAACTTCTATTTTGCCAAAAAATATTCAACAAAGCAACATATAAGAGTGAAGGCATATTTATTTTTTAAAAGTTTATAACTGGGAAAACAGTGTTTTCATGTTAAGAGCATTTCATTAAAAAAAAAAAAATGATTTTCCAATATACATATATGAAGATATTATTTTGAATAAATATGTGAAATTTGTTGCAGAATTTTGAGAAGAATTAAAGTTCCACAGATAATTATTTTACGAGTATTTAAAAAGATAACTAGTATTTTAAAAGATAGATTGAATGAACTGATGAATTAGTTAATTCAATCTATCTCTATAAAGGGAAATATTTGCATATAAGTGCTCTACGAAACAGACCATTAGACCTGCAGCTACTACATATTACATTCAAAGTATTTTAATTTTTTTTTTATTAAAGCAAAATTTAGATTTTTTTTTTTGCCGTAACTTTTAGAGCAAATTTGATTTTTATATTTTATGATGTCCTTAAAGTAATGCTTTTATTAAAATAATCATAAACACTAAATAATACAAGATTTAGTTTGTATTATTCACAATATCCTTGATGTATCAACTGTTAAAGGTTACTCATGTTTTTATAAAATAATTATTATTTTCTTTTTTGTTATTGCTTTGTTTAAAATGTATGTATTATTAAGATAATATTTAAAATTAAAATTGCCATTAAACAAAAAGTTATCAAATCATCAATGCTTATTTTAATTTGCGTTGATTATTATGTATTTTAAAAACAAATATCCCCCCCCCCAAAAAAAAATATAGAATTAACGTGAAACAGTGTTGAAAAGTTTTTAAAATATAATATTGCTTCAAAGATGAGAAACAAATTATTTATCTAATTACTTAAAAGGAGAGTGAGGTAAAAATTCAATATGCTTAGCTGGAGAGAAGTAATTTTGTAGTATAGTAAAATACCATTTGATATATTGAATATCATGTCAGTTATATGAACATAAGTAATTCTTAAAATATGTGATATATCTTTTTACCATTTCTTTAATATAAATTATTCAAAAGTTATTTTTTTTTAAATACATGATTACCAATAAGTGATTGTTTTTAATAGATTGGATGAAACAGAGCAGCAAGCCATTTTTTTTCATGGCATCTAAACCAAATTTAAAAACAATATAGCTACTAAGGCTACAACACAAATGATTTATTAATGAGAGTTGAAAATAATAATAATTTTCTTATAAATGTGTATTTATAGGTTAGATACTTTACTTTTAAAAGAGGGTGAAGAACTAAAGCGAAAGGACTATTCTGCTCTTTGTATTGTTCAGAAAGTTTTGTCACCTGAAGATGTAAAAAAATTAGAGAACTTAAAAGATTTGAAGTTGAATCAAAAGACGCCAATTCGTGTTTTACACAGGTAAGTCTGGTTTTACTTCTTTTGCAGAAATATTTAATCTGCATTTTTGATGCAGTATAGCAATGGACTAATTCTTTTATTCTTAAAGGCGCACACTAGCAGCTCGTGAAAAACTGTTACACAGCATGCAAGCCAAGATAATCAGTGACCACATTCTGCAATTAAAGCTTGAAACTCAAGCAGGAACGTATCCTTCAAATATAAATACTTTATAATAGATATTACAAAATTTTAGTTGTTCACTTATTTTTGAAATTATATGCCTTTTTTAGTTGAACAAATTTTTTTCTTAATGCAGATACTAATTTTTGAATTATAATTTGTTCCTTAAAGTCAAGATATCGTTTTGAATACCTTAAATGTATCTTCATATCATTGGTATAAGAAAGAGATCAAAACAGTTTTTTTGAATTAATACTACTTGACCATTTATGAAAATATTACCTACTTTTTGGTTAAGTGTGACTATAAAATAATTTAAATTGTTTCTGTTGATATCTATATTGCATGCCCTCAACCTGAAAAAGATATGTGAAAGAATTTGTACATGGCGATTTTGGTCGAACTTGCCCAAGCTTAGGTACATTACTCAACACTAATGCAGATATATTAGAACTTGATGTGGAGGTAAGTAAATTTGTCATAAATATTTGCAGTATTCTTCGAACTTAATATTTTAAATTTTTCTATTAATGTATAACAGAGGTGTCCAAACTTTTCGCGGCACGGGCCGGATCGAAACTAGATCCATGTTATACGGGCCACATGTATATACAAATTGAAATTTATTGGACGTTATCGAAATCAAAACGATATTTGTTAAGTGCTTCTTTAAGCGAACTACTCAAAATTGCCGATGCTTTATTTACAACGAAACAATAAGACTGCTTATCGTCAAAATTCACATGCGTATAAAATTTCTTTTATGTTTGAGTTACCGAAATATATTTTTTTATTTAGTCTTATAACTTAACAGCACGATAGATATTTGTGTTTGGTCAAGTACAACGACTCCGTTTTGTTGGCCTCGTAGTTTTTCGATATACCTTTATGAAAATGAAAAGGTTTGGGCGAAAACATCATTCTGGTTTAAAACCTTCCGCGGGCCGGATAAAATCACTTGGCAGGCCGGGTTTGGACACCTCTGATGTATAAAAATAAAAATGAATATTTGTCTGTATGTCTTATGCGTTGCCATACCACTCATGCGAGTCCGATAAAACTTCCACTACTTATTACTTGCACTTGCGCGAAGGTTACAGTCATCTAAAGTATAAAAAATATTTTCAGATCTATTTAAAGCATCTATTAATCACCAAGGAGACACAACAGATTCAGTAAAGATGCTAAATTAGGGGAACCAATCCTATAGGTTTGAAATTTTAATAAAAGTTTAGCATCTTTTATAGTATCTTCCAGAAATATTAGATTACAAATAATTTTGTACCATCTTAAATTTCAAAAAATTCTTTTCAACTATATTAAAGATTTTATGGTATTTATATATTCTTTGTTTAAGCAATTTTAAGGGAGAATATTTTAATCATATATTTAACATAACTTACTTGAGAATTCTGAACAAATATTAAACGAATCACGTGGTACAGTAGATAGTTTCTATCATTACCATTCTAAAAGAACATTAAGCTTTATAATTCCAAATGAATATTTGTTTGTAGAATAGAATAAAAATAAAATAAATGCTATTTATGCTTCTCTTTTATATATCCTTCAATTTCAATGAATGTATTTATTGCTGACAAGAAAATAAATATCATTCTTAATGAAAGAAGATAACTATATCAAATTCAAAAGATATTTCCTAAATTATTTCTTCTGTAGCAGCAGGGCCCCACATAGTCTAATCAGGACCCAAAGCAAAAATTTGTTTGCCACCCCCCCCCCCCACTAAAATTTAGCTGAAAACCATGGATTTAAAGAAGTGTATGATTTTTTATGGGATTTTATACTGTTCTGATATTTTGTTTCAAAAGAAGGAAACATAAAATAAACTTTATATTCAATTTGGGTCCCTTTCCCCCACTCTGATATGGGATCCTGGACAACTGCCTGTATGCCCTTCCCTTAAAGCTCTGTGTGAGCAACACTAGCTGGGTACCAACTAGTATTGAATAAAAAATCCTCCACACTTCTCCAGATTAAAAAAAAAAAAAAAAAATCAATTTATGATGCTTGATATATCAGTATTAGAGAGAGATATGTTAACCATCAAAAACCACTGTTGATTTGTATTTCCTAAAAACTTCTGAAGATGAACAGAATTGAGAGATAATGTGATAATTAGACTTATTGAAGAAAAATATTATTAACATTTGAAGCATTTTTTCAATTATAAGAATATAATATCCGTAGCTGTTTATACAAGGTGGCCAGAAATAAAACACCCCTACTCTGACCTCCATGGATATCGAACTACTCAGTGTAAAGGCTCAAAATTTTGTACACATACTATTCAAAATATGGGGAAACGGATTTCACGAAAAAAAAATTAGTTCCTGAAATCACCGATAGGTGGCGCTGCACAACTGGAACTATGATCAAAAGACACAAATAATAATAAAAATTAAAATGTTTATGCGGAATGGAATGCTTCCATGCTTCCTTTTTAATTTTTCTGCCCCTTATGGAAAATAAAAATAGTAAAGAAGCTAGAACTCCCGTTGTAACTGCAATTTCATACTGTAACCAGAAAAATTTGCATAAAGCATGGTTAGAAGCCATGTTCTGGGTATAAAAGAAGTTAAAAGGTGGGGAATGTCATTCTTATTAGTGATGGCTGTCACGCTGCCAGAACGCGCTTTGCTTGTGAAGTTGTTTTACGAGAATAAAGGAAATGCTCCAGCAGCACTTCGAGAGTTTCGCCGACTTAAGGATTTGCGTAAGGGACCATTGCTTCCACAAGCTCTCAGGAGAATGATCGCTCGATTCGAGGAAACTGGACATCTTGGAGTTCAGCCTGGTCGAGGACGCAAACCGGTTCGTTCAGATGTCGTTGAAGATGTTGCCACCGGTATTGTTGAACAGTCAATGGATAATGTTTTAGGCTGCAGTAGTGCACGTGCAGTGTCACGACACTTGGGTGTTCCCTATAGCACAGTGTGGAACGTACTCAGAAAAATGGTGCATTGTTTCCCGTACAAAATCCGCCCTAATCAACAATTGCTGGCCACAGACAGGGAGATGCGACTGACCTTTGCATTGACATTTCTTGCTAGAGTTGAAGTGGATGCATCGTGGCCGTGGCAGATTCTGTGGAGCGATGAGGCCCATTTCCACCTCAGTGGAACAGTGAACACCCATAACTGTCGCATATGGGACACGACAAACCCCCGTACCTTCCAAGAGATTCCACTCCACTCACCGAAAGTTACAGTCTGGTGTGGATTCACAGCCACATTCATCCTTGGACCGTTCTTTTTCGAAGAGGTTACTTCCAATGGCCTTGAGACATGTACCGTGACGGCCAACAGGTACAAAAGGATGCTCGAAACATTTGTTGTACCCCACTTGCAGCAGCGCCAATGCCTTGACACCATTACTTTTATGCAAGATGGAGCACCTCCACACATTGGACTCCCTGTGCAACAGTTTCTTCGCCAACATTTCACCACTGACAGAATAATCAGTCGCGCGTTTCCGACAACTTGGCCATCTCGTTCACCGGATCTTAATCCATGTGATTTTTGGCTTTGGGGACACTTAAAAAACCTTGTTTATCGAGAACGTCTGATAACCTTGGCAGATTTGAAAGAGAGTATCAGTCTGCATGTGAGAAGCATCTCAGATGACCAGTTACGATCCGCAGTTGAACAAGCTGTCCACAGACTTCACATTTTACATCTTCAGGAAGGGAACCATATTGAGCAGCATTCCCTGCATCGATAACGTCTTTGTTTCATGTATGCTTGGTACTTTCAAATAAAATGTGTTTAAAACGTGTTTTTGTGTCTTTTCAGCATACGTCCAGTGGTACAGCGCCACCTATCGGTGATTTCTGGAACTAAATTTTTTTTTCGTGAAATCCGTTTCCCCATTTTTTGAATAGTATGTCCACAAATTTTCAAGCCTTTACACTGAGTAGTTCGATATCCAGGGAGGTCAGAGTAGGGGTATTTTATTTCTGGCCACCCGGTACATTAGATACTAGTTTAGAATATATTATATAGTAATAATTTTTTTTTCTCTTTTAGAATATTCATCTTGAATGGCCTCCCAAACCTACATTATAGCCATCAATCAATAACAAAAGATATTTATTCTTAGTAATAAATGAAATTTTATAATCAGCATGCTTTTATTGACATATGGTTTACACAATTGAGAAAAATGTATGAATGAACTTACAAATCACATTAATTAACCATCAAACTGTCACTGAAAAAAGGCAATTTTTCATCAGAATTTGGAAGGCCTTTTATGCCATCACGAAGTAGTTGTAAGTAAACTACTTTCAAATGTTTATCTTTACATTTATCTTGGACAGTTTTTTTAACAGTCAAAAGAAATGGTAAAAGACTACTATAGACTTCATCTGTATTATTCAAGGTAAGGTGACACACATCCAGAAAAACATTCACATACAAATGTAAATCAGCTTCTTCACTCAAAATGTTCTGAAAGTAAAATGTAAACATATATGCATTAAAGAAAAAAGGAAAGTTTAAGATTATTAAGTGGAAAACCAATTGCTCGTGTATATTAATTTATTTAAAAATTACCTTCATAAAAATTAAATTTATTATCATGAACTTATAAAGTAGTAATGAGCAAATTTCAGTCCTAAGTTTTTAAGAAACTTAAAATACAATTGTAAATACATTTATCACATGAATATTAATGATTTTTATAAATTAATTTTGGCCCACACATTTTTTTTACACCAAAAGTTTACACATTTCTGTTCAAGAGCTAATTAAAGAATATATTAAATGGGTACATCCACAATTTTTTAAACCTTTCAAAATGAAAAATAATAATTTATCACATGGTTAAACTTTTATTAGATATGTTTATAAACTTTTCATTAATTAATTGAAATCATATTCCCCAGTTTTATTAAAGTTCAACTTGCTACAGATCGAAACAAAACAATCATTAAGGCTCTATGGCACCAGAGTTATGTTGTGCAAATAAATGGGAAGATTGGTAAGGAGGAAAAATTTCTTCTATTTAATCAAAGGCTGGCCTGAAATGAAAAAATTAATCCAGCATCATTCAATATAGAAATAGTATGAATCTAAAGTTCTAGATGAAAATTAACTAATCAAAGTGAATCTGTGGCTAGTCTGATAATGATAGATTTATAATCCAAAATACTGATTATCACAATTGTATTGGTAAGGTTAATTCTGCCAATTTCTTTTGAGCAAGTAGAATGAGTATTTTGAAATCAAAAATCATATTTGATGTCACTTTTATCTTTTATAGAAATATCAAATTTCCTTGTAATTTCATTTATTATGTTTTCTTTTTTATTTTATAAACATTTAATGATTTTTGATTGCAAAAAATGAAAACAATTGTAAGAAAATATTAAAGCATACATACTTGCATTGTATTTGTGAAGCAATTTGACATGTAACACAGATCAAAAACACCTTTCTCAAGAGTAAAATAGAATGAATCCATCAAACAACGAACAACAGCATACAAATGAGGATCACCTAAAAAATAAAAGTATTTTTTTGTTTAATAATAAAGAATTGAAAAAAATAAAAATTGATTAAAGGTATTTGAGTTATTTTTATAACTAAATTGAAGCATTTTTGAATATACATGAATTTTCATTGCTCATCAAGATTATATATACATTTTCTAAGAGATGTGCCTCATGCAGCATATTTAATGCCTTCTGGATTTGATTATGTAATTCAGAGAAAACATCACAAAAATATTATAATTTAGAAGGAATGTTATGAATAATTAATATTTAAAAATAAATGATTTTATGATTAAAACATACTTTTTGGTAATAGCCAGGGCATTGTACATGAAACATCTAGATTTGAATGCTCAACATATTCTCTAATTAAACGTGCTGATTCAAACCATTCCTCTTTTGTCAAGTGAGGCAAGACCTAAAACAAAAACGCTGGTAAATAAGCATATAATATTATTTGTTACTTGTAAGGTATTCTAATAAATAATGAATATGTTGGAATTGAATATTTTACTTACAGAAATTAAAATGGAAATTAAATCTTCATAAGATATATTCTTCTCCAAAATGGTTTCTTGAAACAGATTACTAACTTTGTTACTGCAGCACCATAACCATAGGGAATCATCTAACTTGGATTCTGCACCTTTCAATTCTACAAATAATACGAGTGAAATAATTTATAGTAATAAGAAAAAAAGAAAGGGAGAAAAAAAAAAACACGGATAAGAGACTTGATATTAAATTTATATTGTCATTCTTTATCACTGAATGCACAATGATTTCTATTTTAAAAAACATTCTCAATTATTACACTTTTTTTTTTTTAAAGAGCATCAAAACTTAGCAATTTCTTTTTAATTAAAAGAATAAATAAATATTTAAATTAGCACTAAAGCAGAAAATCACAATTTTAAATGCTAAGAAATGAAGTTTTGAATAAGTTATAAATATGATAGGATATCTGCTAATGAAAGCAAAAATTCAATTGTATATATTTCTTGCTTGCATTAAAAATATGCCAGGTCTAAGATTTCAATTTTGAGTTTTGTCATGCATTATTCTTTGATTGTAGAACATTATTTAGCAATGAAGTAAGTACTTTCTGCCAAAATAGACTAGGACTGTTTTCAAAAACCTGGAGTAGAGTCTAAGACCATTAATATATCTAACATTAAAATCTAAAATATAGAATATGCAAAAAATTATGTTTAATGGTCTTTAAAAAAAAATGGGAGAAAACTTAACTCTCATTTAACTCTGCTAAGTAAGAATTTTGGATTTAGCATATATCTAAAGCTACAAATTTATATGCTTCTGACATTTGTAAAGGATTATTAATTATTAAACTGATATAGACAATTCTAATATTCAGACATGTTAAAATGAAGTTTAAAAAATGCAGGAAATTTAAACACTTTAGAGAGGTATATCATATATAATGAAACCTAATTATAACCAAATTTTCTTTGGTCTCAGATGAATTTCTGAAATATTCCTGTAATTTCTATTTCTTCTCAATGTATTTTGAGTCCAATGTATATTGAGTCTGATACAATTTCAACATCACTCCTATCTTGAAAAATAACAATCCAAGATAGAGAATATGATATATTAGGGAGATAACAATAGAAGCCAGAATTTGTTGCAGCAGAGAGAATCAGATTTCTAGCAACTGCATCTTCCAGATTTGAATAGACACTGCCAATCACCTTCATAATTAGCATTTTAGACTGATAACTTGTTTATTGAAGCTCTTTATTAATGTGTTAAAATCTTAAATCTACATTGGCAGGAATAAAAAATTTGGTATGTAAGAAAAAATTACAGGAAATTCAGAAATTCAAGGAATAAAGCAAAGTCAATGCTGTTTAAAAGCGCAGACATTTCAGCTTATAGTATTTTTTTTTTTTTTGAAAGATAAAAACACAGTGACATTAAAAATGTTGCCGCAGGAAAAATTAATATAACAAATGAAAAGTACTATAAATAATAATGTTCAGAAAGTTATCCAATGACAAAAATCTCCAATTACTGGACTAATGATTTCTGAAAAAGTAAGAAAATTTGGTAGGCAAAATTCATTGATTTGACTTATGTCAGGCAACAATGAAATGACTTCTCTTTTCAGCTCTCTTTTTTGCTAATAAAAAGTTTAATTACAACATTTACATTTAGTATATTTAAAATTTGAAACATACAAATTTATATCAGTAATTATGTAGAACATTGCCAGGGGTGTTTGTGGGACCCCAAAAAATCCCCTGAAACTTTTACGGACTTATTAACGACATTTTGGATTTCGAGAAGGGGGGGGGGGGGGAGAGAAATGAAAAAATACAATTACGAAGTATTGAATGACCTAATTATAAAAGTTCAATGAATTACTTTTTTTGCAAAATTAATAATCATAAATTTTCAAACATATAAGCTACTATATTTTATGTAAATATTTAAAATTAGCTGAATTAATTCTTTAAAAAAAATTATCTAATTTCTACTGCTTTTTTTAAATTTTCTGATGTTTGAGGGCTTGTCTTTCCTTTGTGGTGAACTTAATAATTGCAGGAACATTGACTTTTATTTTCCTCATTTACAGTTGAAGAAATTTCCTCGAGAACTGCACATGCAGAGGTAGAAACAGTTTGCTTTTCTGCTAATGTAGAAGGTTTTTCAGAGACTTTTATAGGTGACTCATCTGAAATACATGTTTTTAAGTTCTCTTGATATGTTTTCCAACTTCTGTTCATATTCAGTAAGAGATCTTCGTGAATTGGATCACTCATTGGATTTTTTGAGCCATATTTTTCACATGAGGTTTCTTTAGAAGCCATTAAATCATATTTAATAGTCCGCACTGCATCTAGGGAATCAATTTTAAGAGAGGTTCTATAGTCAGTGACAAGTGTATCCATTAAGTTGAATGCACTTTCCACTAATGGGCCATGGAAGCAGCTAAGGCAGGCTTTGACCAATTTAGCCAATGTAGGACACTTATAATCATTTGTGAAATCATCTTTTAAATTAAAAACTTTAGACCAATATTTATCAATTGTATACTTGACTTGATTTCCACTTTCGTCAGATGTGTGGAGCATTTCTTTGGTGATATCAATATCACTCTGGTATAACCTTATTTCAGCTTCTACTTTTGACTTTTCATTATCACTAAAAATATGGGACATAAAAGATGATAATTTTTCAAAAGCAAATATTGTACTGGTTTTACCTCTTAGCTCTGGATCTAATGCTGTAAAACTAATTAGATATGAATTTTTAAGGAATAATTTCTGTTTCATATGCTGTGCTGTATCAGTATAAGCTTTCATCAGAGAAATTTGGAATTCTTTTGCTATTGGATGATTTTTTGACAATTTCTTCAGGAGAGTGGAAGCTTCTGCACCAGTAAATATTACTTTGCTAGGTAGATGGAATTCTGGATTTGTGACATCAACCTTTAATAAATCATTATAAGATGTGCACTCTATATTTTCTGACTTCATAAAAAAAAGAGAAAAATTTTGCCATCAATTTATAAATACTCGAATGTATTAAATGAAGCATTGGTTTTTTTTTCTTCAAATAATTTAATAGATGTGTTGAACTCTGGTAATACTGCTGAATATAATGCCATATGCAATAAAGTTTTGTTTTGCATAACAAATAACCCAATTAGTATTCTTTTTTTCTGAGCTAAAGCATCCTTTGGGAGTTGTTGGGATTTCAAGCAATACACCCCTTCAACAATTTTTTTCTGAGCTGCAGAAATATTTCTTTTATTGTATACAGTTTCAAAATAAGAAAAATAATCCCCTTCATCAGTTTTATCCTAGTGAAAATAAAATGCAATAAGAGCATCCCACAGATCTTTGATTCTTTCTAAAACACATAAAATGTACACCCACCTATGATCTGGTCTCTTCAAGGGCTTAAGTTTTTTAATGGCAAGGGATTCATAAATTTTGAAAAAATTCTCTTTTACTGCAGCTTTTTATATCAAAATAGATGTCATCAAACAAATCTTCTATCAAAACATGAAGCAAATTTTTTTGCACAATTATTAGCTGTGTGGCATGTGTCACCATCAATATCTAATAAGTAGGGTGCTTTGTTTGATTGTAGTCTGGTTTCAATACCTTTTTTTCCAGACGTTTTTTCCCCCTTTTCACGCATTATCACTGCCTTTGGAGAAAGAAAGGAAAAGTTTTCACCACACACACTGACCTTGCGTTTTCTGCTTTCAAAGCAAACAAAATTACCCAGATCAAAATAAATAATTCATTATTATTCCTACTTCCTTATGAACGACGATCCCCGGAATTTCCGGGTATCGAAGTTCAAAATCCCCGGAATTCGGGGTTTCCCCGGAGCACAAACACTCCTGCATTGCTCAAGTATAATAAAATTAGTACATGTATACTTAAATAAACAATGCTTAAATTAGCAATAACCGTATTTCTTTCTAAATACAAGTAATATTATAAACAGATTTTACTGTATGCATATAAAAATTCAAACAGACTAAAACTCATTAATTAAAAGAAACACTGTTTAGTAATATATATTTTTACTGAGCAAAAAATAAAATAATCATTTAGTTTAATAAGATTGTAATAGTAAATAATAAAAAGAACAAGTATATAATTGTTTATTATGACAATTCAACATAATGAACTATATATGAATTTCAATTATTTATATAAAGAAATATTACCTTGGTATGATGTTACTCCAAATAACTTTCTGCTATACACAAGAACACATGGGGAAGAAGAGAAGGATGAGTCATGGCATGTAGTTTTTAGTGCATCTAAAACAACATATAGAAATTATTATATGGAAAAATTGTTTCATAGGTAAATAAGTTCTTTGTTTGTAACTCAGTAAAACTTCTTTGTTTATAAAACAATGCATATGCTAATTTTTAACTAATCAAGCCTTTTCAGATTAAAATGTTTTACAAATTTCTTTAGAAATGCAATAGTAACTTTTTAAAATTTTAACCACGTTACGAAAAGGCATGAGATTATATTTTTCAAAAAGATTTGGTCATTTAGGGGATTGACCAGAAACTGTTGCAGAAAGGAAGTCTGTAGATATGTTTTGTTTTGAAAAAAAAAAAAAAAAAGATAATGTTTTGCAACTTTAATAAAAGTTTGTTTGTCATATGCAATACTTAAAATGATTTTTGCAAAATAAGCATCTAGAAACAAGATTTATTGAAAAATTTCAAATTTTCGTGCATAACAAATAATTTTCAGTCAATATGAAATTCACAAAATATTTAATAATAAATAATCATTATATTAAATATTTTGAACATACTAATGAATATAAGAGTAGCAAACAATTTTTAACTGCACAAGGGTAAAACATAGAAATAATGGGGGGGGGGGAAATGAACCTTGAACCATCTCATTGGAATCAGATAAATTTCAAACACTTTTGTGTTTTGCTAATGCAAATTAATTTTATTGCCAACAATTAATATTGAAATGGGGTTGATTAATGTTGCATTGGCTTCTATTATTATTTGAAGATAGCTATGCAAAAATTTTTGCAATATCTGAAAAAATACACACCATTGCTGCTATAGGATGTTGTGATCTAACTCAGATTCGAGCATTCATTTCATTCCATAAATGTTTATAAAATTCAATGCATTTTTTTTTAAAAAAGGACATTTTTATTTCATATTAACAATTGAGTCATAAGGCAAGTGAAACATGAGGAGTGTCTAGACACTATTAGCTTATAGTCTGTGCAAATAATACAAAAAGATAGTAAAATTAATCATCACTTATGAAACTTAACTTATCACAATTTAAATTATACATTTTATTTTAAAGTATTCTGCAATATTTAGCATATTATAAAATTTCAAAAAATTTAATTATTGATCAGAAATATGAGTTAAGAAATAATCATTTGTGGAAAACAAAATTTAGCATTATAGCATCTAAGAGTGCTTATAATAATACAATATTTCTGAACCCTAATAGTAGAAAACTGAAATGTTCAGATAAATTGACCTTTAATTTAGTTCAATATTGTGAAGTGAAAATAATGTTTCTATGAGCAGGCTTGAAAATAATTTACAACAAATATATAAATTTACTGAATATTAAAAATATTTACTTTTAATTCGAATTTTCACTATAGTATTGTTGTGTATTCTAGGTTTCACACGAGTAAGTTGAAAAAACTATATTTTACAAACAAAAGAAGAAAATTTTTTATTTATCTTTTCTTAAAACTTAATTGATGAAATAAATATTAAATACTAACAAATCCAGAATAAAACTATTAAAAATAAGAAGTTAAAGAATACTCTATTACTTAACATTCTTTTCTGTTTTTAAACCTTTCTTTTAATACAAACCAGTTTCAGTTGATTCAAAAAACATTTCCCAGAAAAGAACAGTTATTATGCATAATATAAATGTACTCGTAAATAAAAAATATTTATAACATATTTTTTTTTACTAATGGTAATTTTTTTTCATGACTTAATTTTTACATAGATAATAAATGAAATCTAGATAAGTATTTTGCAGAAACTTGCAAAGGAAAGGTGTGAGACGAAAGAATATAATACAAAAAAGAATTATCATGAAAGTTACATTTTCCTTAAATTGACATTAAACTAATTCAATAGATAATTTTGATTTACTAAAAAAGCACTGCTATTATTAAAAGGTTGCTATATATTAAATACTTCTTTATATGTTATAAAAATTATTATTTTTTGAATTCGACAGAGTTACTACTCAAATCTAGGGGAAAAAATCCCTGCACTTTTCCTGAACGTGAATTCAAGATACAAGTAAATGCTCAAAAAGCACTCATGTACTTTTTATAATGCATCATGATTTTCAGGAGAGGTAAAAGCAAGGAAAGAAAACAGCAATTTAACATTATTTAAAATAAAAACTTCTTAAAAGAAGGTTTTTTTTTTTTTAATATTTACATAAACAGAAAAAGAATTAATCTTCACGTATTACTTAGAAAAACAAAAGGGGTAGGACTATTTTTTAATATAAAACAGCATTAACAACATAAAACTTTTTTTTTGACACAACACAGGAAGAAGTAAAATTTACCTGAGTGAAAAAATCAAGTTTTCTATTTTGAGAAATGTGGATTTCTTTTATTTCAGTTTTCTGCTACTGGCAAAAGCACATTTAGATTGCACTCTCTCTCACTTTTTTATTATATAAATGTGGTTTTTTAAATAAGAAATATTATGTAATTTCTTTTTTCTACCCCAGAATTTTTTCCAAATAGTTTTAATTTAAAAAGAAATGAATTTAAAAATAAATAGTAAAAAAAAAAAAAAATTAATGATAAAATATATATTGAAAAAACATTGTCGATATTTTTTGTTTTCCTATTCAATTTTTTTTTTTTCAAGAATTGGTAGGCCAGATTATTCTATTTTTCAATGTATAAATTTCCATTTATCAAGCCCAAGATATGATTTAATTAAATACTTTGATTAGAAATGAATTTTGCAATTTTTATGGCTGATTCAAGAAGTCAAATATTTAAAGCTTCATACCTGTTATTACTTCACTGCTCCCCAAAATAGAAAGCGTAGTTACTGCCAATTCTTTTATTTTTCCATCACCTAATTGTATGCATTTAGAAATAACATTATTTAGGCAATTTATAAGGAGTAAAAGTACTTCAGTCTTGACTTCCAAAGCATTTTTAAGAATCAGGATATTTACAGATACCTGAAAAGGGGGAAAAAAGCAAAATTAAATTGGAAAATTGAAATAAATACATAAATGATTCCAAACAATGAAATAACCTTTAAAAACAATATAAAATATTTTGCAGCTTAAGAGGGAGCAGTTACTTAAAAAGCACTTTATCTTTCAGGTGCTTTAAATTTTTATGATGTAAATATGATAGTTCAAATTAAATCAGAATATGATTCGTGACTGTCTCATTATTCGAACCAATTTTTAAAAAGATATATTGAGTAGATATTTTATAAGAGATTTTAAAATTTTCACTTAAGGCATTGATACCATCAGCTGTGAAATTATCAATTTAAATCTATAATAATAAAGCTCAATGTGTGTGTGTGTGTTGGGACTCTACAGGCCATATCGTTGGTTCTGCAACTACTAAATTTGGCACATGCATAACTTAGATGTCAGTAATGTGTACAGCGGAGTGATTTTTTCAAATTTTTAATAAAAATTTGAATTAATTAAAAATTAAGCAAAATTTTCAAATTTTCTGCCATAACTTTCAAAAATATTACAGCACAAAATTGATGTTTACATCATACTAATGATAAAAAAAGTTATCTTTTTAGTGATACTAATTTAATCACATTTTTCAACAATAAAAATAAAACTTAAGCTGTCCCACACATTACAAGTGAAAGATCTTTTAAAAATAAATAAACTATTATTGCAAATTAAATAGATAAAAATGTAAATGAAATAAATATGAAATATGTTTTTTTTTTTATAAAAAGAAAAGTAAAGAAAATTGTATGACTTTTACAGTACTTTCAATTAAATGGCTTTATTTAAGTCAAATATGGTTTAATATATATCATGTCATTCAAAGCCCAACAGCTAATTTGTAAAACTTTAATAATAGAAATATATCTATAAAGAGGGCCTAAATAAAGCAAATAATTACACAGTATGTAACACGAGTCTATAAATGTTTTAATAAATGAAGAAGGTTTAGTTTTTATCTAGATCCTCAGCTCTCTGAATCATATTTAACAAGATATTTCTTAGACTATAATATTTTAAATAAAAAGAGATAACTTTCAATTAGTTAAGTCTGTCATTGATTTATAAATATTTAAACATCTCCATTCAATGAAAAAGAGTAATCAGGGAAATGTTTGTTGAATAATTCTTGAGATTATGAAATTCTTAAATTATGAAAATTATTCTGCAGTACACATAAAACTCAAATGCAGATGGATTCTGTTTTCAATATGGACATTAAAAAAAAATAGTTTTTTAAAGTTAAAAATATGTTTTTAATGTTTTAAACCAATAAAAAATTTCATATTAAATGCAACAATCATCTCCACTTTAATTTAATAATGAAATTTTGCAGGAGTTGACAGATAATTAGAGAGATATACAATACATTACATTACAGACTTAAGGCCTTTATAAAATGCTCGAGTGACTGTCAATCTTGAACCCTAAAAATATTTTGATGCAGACTTAAAAAAAGTTAAACAAGTTAAAGTATTTTATGACCATTTTAAAGAGTATTAAAGATAGGCAAATCGGCTGGTTGCCAAAGGCAGCTAGTGCAAAATAATATAGACATGTTTATTTTTTTTTTTAGCTTTTTCCCCTTTACATGCCAAAATCTGAATGCAATACACAATTCGTTAACTGTTCTAAGAAAAATGTTTCGGATAAATTAAGATATAATCAATGTTATTTACCAGATTATATATTTTAACTGTAGTGATTACAAAGCATACATTTTACATAGTGGAATAATTAAAATAGATATTGTGGATTTCTCTAAAGATAATATTTAATTTGACAATTAGTTTTTTTTTTCGTTTATTATGAACTAGCCGCCTTTGGCGACCAGCTGGTTCACCATGAGTAATGCATTCTAAAATTTTCAATTTAATCAAATATTCATTAGCCTTGAAGTAATTCTGGGCATTGATTGGCCTGAAATTAATATTTTCTTAAAGATGATGGACGGAAATTTCTAAAAGAACACATTTTCCTAATAATACTCTTTAATTTTATAGATCAGTCAGTTTTAATTATCGGTAATGCTTCCAAAATATTAATTGTTTTTTTTTTTTTAAATGCGAAAAAGGGAAATTTTTTTTTTTGAATTAATGCTACAGATATTGCAAACGATTATAGAAACATGCCATTAAGTCGGATTTCAATGCATATCCTGTCTAAATTCAATCAGGTTTACTGTAAACGAAGAAGATTTGTTGAATTAATTATTTAGATATCACAAACTATTATAGAAACCTTTGCTTTGCATTTATTTTTTTCGAAAATATCACATTTTATATTTTTTTTATTTTATCCGGACACATGCTAAAAGTTGTGTTTCTTTAGATTTATTTTGCCGTTAGTTTTTTTATTTGAACTTCGTTGCTTTTTTTTTATTTTATCCAGTCACATGCTAAAAAAAACTTTTTAAAAAATTTCTTTAAAAATTCGTTAAAAATAGAAGCTTAAGTTATACATTAAAACTCTGATACCATTAGAAAGCTAATTTTTTAATCTTCAAATTGATGTAAAAATCATGTTTGTGCGATAATATTTTTGGAAGTTATAGCGGAAAAACGTCAAAACTTCGCTTAAATTTTAATTAATTCAAATTCTAATTAATAATTCGAAAAAAGGGCTCCGAGGTGCACATTCCTGACCTCCAAGGCATACATGTACCAAATTTAGTAGCTGTAGGTCCAACGGTCTGGCCTGTGGAGTGCCAACACACACACACACACACGCACACACACATTGAGCTTTATTATAAGTATAGATTAAAAATTTAGAAAACTATGGAGAACAAGATGCTTTTTTACAGTTAAGAAGTATTTTGAAAAAATGCTTATTTTACACAATAAAGAATATAACAAGATTTGAAATTAATAATATTTAGTAATGAGACGAATTTAATCAAATTTTTGAGGCTAGAAAAGAAAAAGTGATGATTATTGAAGTTATAATTTAAAAAAAAAGTATATTTAGGAATACTATTATTTTATTCAGAATTACTATTCAGTTTCACTAAATTTTCTGATGAAAAGAGAAAGACTACACCAAAATGAATATCCCTAGATCTTAAGACTTAAAATCACAAATGTATAATTCAAGAAATCATTTTTTTTTTCTCAAAAGTATATATACTGCAAAATAATTTGTTCAGCGGATGTATAATAAAATGTTCAATAGATTTTGTACCAAAAACTGATACTTTATAAAACACAGAGGAAGCATATATAAAACAGATTTTGCAGAAATTAACAAGATACAAATAATAAATCATCATCAAACAATCTATCTTAGCATAATATGTTCTACACATGGTTATTATATTTTTGTTCATTATAAGCAACACCCTCCCTCACAAAAATTTATTTACATTTAAATTTATTTATTTTAATTCATGAATAAAAAAAACCTTTTTCCCTTTTGACAAGAGTAAATTAAATCTTTCTTTCCTTTTGCCTTTAAGTGCAGAAAATCTATAGTTAAATTTGAATTCAAGGCCTCACAGATACTTTTAATTTTTATCTTGTCCAACGCAACTCAGAGAAAAAGTAATAAATAACCCCTTATAAGATAAAATGAAACATTTAGTTTCGAAATATAGTCCATTTAAAACTCTTAAAAACATTAATAATTTAAATAGATAATAAAATTGTTAGTCTGCTAACAGTAATCTTATCAAGTAAGCATTTTGTAATTTTAAATAAATGATTAATTATACTTCTCTTTGTGATTGAAGATATTTTTTCAATTAATAATTTAAAACTCTAGTATTCAAAATTTAATAATATTAATATTGAATTAGTAATAATTATTGCTTTCTACACATTTGAATTTTTAATATTTGAAATGAATAAAACGAATAAATAAATAAGGAAAAATTAGTTAGAAGATGCTGGATTAAAAAAAAAAAAAATTACTTTGAGACATTCCAATGCAAAAGAGATGTTCCTTTCAGCTACAATAGTTGGTATAATGATTTCTTGAAGAAACATTTCAAAATCCATAATAGGTGTTTCAGCATGCATCTAGGGAGAAGAAAATATTTATTATTATTTATAATATGATAAATCTTTAAAAATTTTTCAGAAGTTCATTTCTTTAAAGTTTAAGCAATACATTAAATTATATGAGGTGTAATTTATATTTATTTCTCTCAGATTCACAATACTGAAATAAGCATGCAATAGATCAAAATTTGCAAAAAACTTTTAATTTATTTTTAAGAGAATAAAATAGCTAACTTATCTTCTCATTATAAAATAGGAAAATATTTAATTGCAAAGATCATCAATGAAAGGTTTTTATTTTCAAAATGCTTGTTTATAAATTTAATAAAGCAGATAATTTATTCAATAAGTTGGCCGTACAAGTCACTTTTAAAATTGTGAAGTTTTATTTAAAACAATGGACATTTATTTTTAAATGAAACACAAATATATAGAGAAAGTCAATATTTCCAAATAAGAATTTATAGTTTGTACAAATCTGTGTAATAAGATATTTATATATTTGTTAATAATAATATAATTAAATAATATAGGCATTTATTAAATATCTTGTAAACAGTGTAAATTTTAGTTGCATCAATTGAAAAAGAAATAGAGATTAATGTATAAAGCATCCTTTGCACAAAGAAATAGGCATGAAAATTTCTAACTAACTAATTTTCTTCATCTAATTTTCATAAGGCATGAAAAGAATCCAATTTCTTTCATTACCAAGACTTCTTAGCCAGAGTCATGCAGATACCTAAATAATTTTGTCTTTATCATATTAGTGCAGGGAAAAACTAAATTTTTATACAACCACTAAAATAACATCTTAAATACCATTTTAAACATAAATACATAACTAGAAAAGAAATTTAAGTAAAAATTGCATATTTTTTTCATAATTATATTGATAATGGCAAATATAAATAAATATGATCTGAGATTAAAATAAATAAATAATTGAAATCTTTGAATTCTTGACAACAAATAAAAAGAAAGTTTTACTTTTCAGTTAATAAGTACTAAATTGTACACCAAAAATGAAAGTATAGTAACAATGCTTGCATTCTTAATGCAAAGTTTCTAAGAAGAACCTGAAGCCCAATCTTCAAATACAAATGCATCCAAAGATTGGGCTGCAAAATGTTTTTTAAGGCAGGGAGGGGGCATTTTGCATTAATATTTAAATGGAAATAACAATTGAAAGATTAATGGAAAAAATAAAATTCTGAATGAACTGAAAGCGATTAAACAATCTAACATTATAATATATAACCTTACTTCCATTAAAGACTCAATCAGATGTATCATGTCCTGTATCTCTTTCATGATTACTTCATCTTTTATAAAATAAGGTTTCAACTCTTCTACAAGGGTATTTGAATGTAAACAGGCTATGGGTATTTGCTTCAATATCTATAACAGAATAAAACAGTTATTAGTAAGTTTCGGAAACAAAATAAAATTAAAACAACTAAATTACTTTCTTTCGTGTAAAGTAAACCTAAATCTATTTCATTGAGAAGGAGAGAGTGCATGTTTAAATACTTTAAACGATAAAAATAGAAAAACAATTATAATTTAAAAAATGCAATAGAAGCATAAAATCATATGCATGTCTGTTAAACAGAGTGCTGACTTTTATCAAATGAGTATTTTAAAAACAAGAAAATGCCTAATGGGCTTTTAGTGTTCAAAAAGTATTTGTTTTTAAAGAAAACCTGGTTGAATATCAGGCAATGAATATTGCAACTAGATAATTACAGGCATAATTTGACTTCATAACAAAAATTCAGAAAATTAAATAAAAATCAACAATTTTAAATAATTTAATTAGGGATAATTAATAGTTTTTTTTGGAGTGTTGAATAATTTTCTATAAAATCTTGATTGTTGGATATTTGTTGAAATTTCTGAGCCTCAAAACTTAACATACATTTCCGTTTCAAGAAAATGAATGATATTTTATGGCGTGACATTATACAAACCTTCCACTGATCATATATCATCTAAATAAACTAAACTTTGGAATAATGCATTCATGAAGGAAAATAAAAATGATTTATTTAGTTTAATCATGATTAGGCAATTTCTTTTTGTAGTTTCTATTCAATTTAATCATTAAAATCAACTGAATAATTATATGATGGTTTTGATTTCCTGGTCTAACAACTTCTCATTGATTAAAGTTATATAATAAATTCACTATCAATTTCATAAAAGCAATAAAAGTTAAAGTTTTACACTGTAATACAGAATTCAAATTGCTAAATTTGAAGAAGATATATCTACAGAGGTTATTTTGTTTTCAACATGTAATCAGTTAATTTAATGTATGTCTTTACATTTATTAAATTTTCTTAACTAATTGATCTTGTCAGAATACTAATAAACTTATAATTTATTCAATATAAATATGTTTAGTGTAGTAAATTTAATTAATGTTAATATATCATCAGGTAAATTATTCACAAGATTCTAAACACAAACATTCAATATTAATTTAAATGCTATAACGATACATTTATACCAGAAAGATTTACATTAAAGTTCCTATATTTGTGAAATGTCCACCAACCTAGTTAATGAAAAGGAAATAACATTTCTATAAAGAAAATGGAATTTTCGTTTTTCGGTATTGCAAATAAAACTGTTTGAATTGTCATTTAAGAAACTACAGGGCTACTACAGATGTATTATACTTTTGAATTATGATCAAGTAACAAGATCAACATCTCACAACACATCATTCTTCAGCTTTCTTACAACTTTAAGAGGTTTGATCCCAAAAGTTCATAAATACAGATAATATTGGGTGTGAATCTAAGTGGAAATTCGTCCAATAATCAGAATTTTTCTGATTTAAAAAAAAAATCAAGGTCTGTCATTAGATCTTTGCAGTTTCTTTATTTGCAGAAAAAAGAATTTATTAACAAATATTTAATTAACAGATTTAAATGGAAATTTATATAATTAAACATGGATTAATTTTTTTTTAAAGATTAAACTTCTCTTTTGTAGCCATTTCAGAGTATTTTGGTCTCAACATCATGTTTTTCAGCTTTGACCATATGAATAAAATTGACACCAAAATTAACAATTCCTCCAGACACCAATTCTATTTCAGCAAGTAGTTGTATTTTCAACAGATATAATAAGAATTAAGCACTACTATTGGTGAAAGAATCTGTAACCTCTTATACTGGCACTAAGATACAGTCACACAACACATAATTATTTACATATATAACAAAATGGCCAAGCAATTCAAAAATATTATTAAATTAATAATACTTATTTATAGTAAAATGCATTAATAAATTAAACATCTAAATAAAATATGCAACATTAAATACACGAATGAACTTACGTCTACCACAGTAGTTTCCTTTGAGCCTTGTAATAATGCTTGTTCAATCAATCTTTTTACAACATTTCTAGGAGATTGTATAAATAAGGGCAGAAGACATTTTTCAGCCTATAAAAATAAAATAACAAACCATATAATAGCTTGGTACACAAATATGCAGATATTTCAGTAATGAAAAAGAGAGAAAAAATACTAACTTCATCATTAGATAATATTTTACGTGTGAAGCAGTCAAGTTGATCAGTAAAATCATTTAACAGAAAATGATCATTCATACCATAGCGATTAAGAATATATCCCAAAGCCTCACTGTAGATTTTTCCTGGTTTTCCAGAAAGAGTTTTGAAAAACAACTGCAATAACGATAAAAGAGTGTAAAAACATGATTAATGGGATCAGAGAAATAGAATTTAAATATGGAAAACTGAAAATTATAACTTCAGCTTACATTTAACAGCCACATTTTTGCATTTTTAGACTGAGCAGCAGCAACAGCATCAGCTAAAACTGGATATATATCCAATGTATCTAATTTTTCTATTTCTCTTTCTAAAATTTCAAGAACACTGAAAAAAAATCAGAACATATCTTATGTTTGAGAGAATTTAATAAACAAGATACTTTAATTTTTGATTGGGGTGGAAGAAATATTAATTGGTCTTTGAAAAAATTTTTACAGTAAAAAAATTAATGGAGTGTAATTTATGTGACAGAAAGGAACAACATTATGAAATTTAAATGGCAAATATCTCCCAGTTTATTGATTGAAATTTGATTTAATCCATGAAATTTTTTAGATTGGAAACAAATAATATTTCCTTATTACAACTATTTAAAGTAGCATTCAAATGGTATTAGTTTTCCCAATATACTCAATATAGAGAGGGGGAGGGGAGGGACAAGAGAGCCTAGATTATCATTTTCATGCAGCAGAATTGAAGATATGCAACGATTTTCTTTTATTTTTTTTAAAAATTCTGATTCATTACTATAAAAATGTTTAAAATAGTAAAAATGATGTGTCATAATCTTAAGTCACTAAACACGATGATGAGTTTATTTCAGCATTTGTAATATCAGTCTTTCAGTTGATCTTAACTAATAAATACTCATAAATATAAGAAACTACACAACTGATTAATACAAGGTTACCACTCAAATATGGGGAAAAAACCCTCAGTGTTTACCCTTGATATATATTCAAAATATAAGTGAATGAAATAATAGTACTCATGTGTGGAAAATACTGGAATATAGTTAAAAGGATTGGAAAAGGAAGCGGCAATTTGATATTATTCAAAATTATACCTTATTAAAAGAAAATTTAACTTTACATGAAGAATTTTTTTCTTTTAATTATTTATTTATAATTTAACAAGAAAATTTATATATCAGGGGAAGGGGAATATATTACCTCTCGGCTCTTTAGTTGGAAATCTCATAAAAATTAAGCACTCAGTTGAAATGCAACACCAAACATTTTTTCTAATCATGATACATATTATTTAGTGGTTACTTAAAAAATGACATAACAAAATTATCTTCACTTAGTCATTCTGGGCATCAATTTTTGCAGATTTTTTAGCTATCAGTTTCATGGAGTTAATCCTTAATAAATACGGCACAACATTTATGTATGGCCTAATATACATTTTTTAAATATTTCACTTTCATATATGAAATATGAAAATATTTATATATGCATATATGAAAATATTTTCAATACATCATTGAATGAACTAAAGGATAAATGTGATGCAATAAGCCTTAATACCCCAAAAAATTCAGCTTTAAGTGATTTTTCAATCTACTTTTGTAGATTGAATATTACAAATTACATCAGAGAAAAGCATTTTCTTTTTTAATACAAAATTACCAAAAGTTTTATGCATGCTCATAAGTTGAAATTTGGGAATATCATAAAAAAAAAAAGAACTCTTGCAAATGGAAATTAATACTGCTTTGTTTGTGGAAGTTATGACAACGACTTCTACTTTAGATGGAGTGGTGAGGAATAATAAAAAAAAATTTCCTGTCTTGGTAAAAATTTTCAAATTCCCCTGCATTTTCCTAGTTTTTTTAAGGTGTGGCAATCCTGGTTTAATAGCCATGGGCATCATATTTAGAAAAATTACAAATTTTGAATTAATTTAATGCACTGAATATTTATTGTGGGATATAAAAATATCTAACTTACTCATGTAACTCTCTAACTTCTGGATGAAGTAAAAGAATGACAGCAGCTCCTGAAAAATAGCATTAAAATTTAAGTTATGCAAAATGAATAACGAGATGAAAATTTTATAATAAACCATGGTAATAAACTAGACAAACATAAACAAAATTATATTACTACTTAAAATATACAATAATGCCTTTTTTTAAAAATTTTAGATATGACATTTCAGATATCAAATTTATATATATTATTATAAAAATATGACAGCTTGAACTATTTCATTTAAATTGAATATGCACACTAATTACATTTAAAATTATGTAATGTATAATGCTTTATTAAAATTTAAGATTCAATGTTTTAAAATAATTATCATTGAATACAACAAAGGAAAAAAAAATTAAAAAGGATAACATTTAAAGATAATAATTCAGTTTAACAACTAAGCCAAAATGAATATCAAAATTGACATTATTCATTTTCAGTAAATGAACAAAAGAGTGAAATGAAATTTAGGTTTTTCAGCTATGCAAGCAACTTAATATTGAGGAGAAATTTCCAGTACAAACTTTTCTTATTAACAATTAATGAGTTTTGAATTATCAATTCATAACTAGGCTAAATAAGAATTTTAAAATGTTTCACTTACTTGTAGCACAAGGATAATGTAAGGTAATGATTATCTCCAAAGAAAGAACATAATTTTTGTCATCTTTTTCAAAATTGGTTTTAAAGAAAGGACTAAGTTGTCTAAGAATTTCCTTCCCTTCACTTTGTGGAAAGCATTCTTTTAATGAAAAGTAAGGAGTATTAATTTCTTTTGATGTCAATTTTAAAACATCATCCCAGTAGTTGCATAGAAGAAAAATCAAATAATTGCCATTTATCTCCCAAGACGTTAAAGCAAAATAATGACAGAGTGGAGTCTGTTCATCCTTTTGTTGTAAAATTGTTTTAATTACATCTAAAGACTTCTCGTTTACACAACAGGTTTCAATAAGATTATTTAAGCGGAAAAGTTCTTTTACAACACCCTTTTCACAAGTTTTAATTTTTGAAAGCAGTCTAAATATAGTTTTATATCCATGAAGAATGATTTTGATAAAATCAAAACTACTAAGACTTGAAATTAAAGCATCATCTAAAAGATTCCGAAGAGTAATGAATGAATGAAGTATTTGACTTTTTGCAAAACTATCCTTATCTTTTTCAGAGGGATTACCAGAGGCTCCTGTTTCTATATTAGAGGAAACAAACGGAAATGCAAAAGTGTAACCATCTTGAGATGAACTTAATAAAGAATCTTCAATAATAAAAAATTTCCAAATAATTGCTTGTAATACAGTATGCCATGAGTAATATTTCAAGTGTTCTTCTTCACTCCATTCCACATTAAGTATCTTTTTTAATATAGTGGATAGAATATCAGGCTGAAGCTCTTTAGAACACTAAAAAAGAAAGAATACAATTCTTATAATCCAGTAATAAAATTATGTTTTAAATGTACCTTTTTACTATACAGATTTAGCAGGGCTCAGTTAAAATGTGATTTTTTTTTTTTAAATCAGGAAAGCTGACACCTTCATTATAACAATATATTGATAAAATAAAATACGTAATTATAAAAAAGGAACAGGCCTATATTAATGAAAGTTTACAAATAAAGATACATAATAAATTCTATACAATAAGGACAAAAAAAAAAAAAACACATGCTTAATATCAGAAAGAGGACCATTATATAAAAATATTACATTGAATGGAATTAAATCATTATTTGTAGCAATGATTCTTTAATAGACAGTTTTGATGCTTATAACCAACACATCAAAAATATCATCAACAGCTAATCAGAGACAGACTGAATAGATATGTACATACTGTTTGTGGTAGTTATGCCTCTTTTTTTCTATTTTATATATATATATATAAAATCAGGAAGGCATGACCTCTCAGGAGACAGACTAACACTAGATAAGGGAAGTGTAGGCCTATTAGGGCAATAAATATCTATGCAAGTATATTTAGGCTTGAGGTTATTCTTAAGATTTGTTAAATAATTAAGAATACAAATTTGCACTTTCATACATTTTTTGCTTTTCACAGAAAATTGAACCCAAAGACATTATGTAAAAAAGGAAGAATCGTATATGTACAGTGATTAAAATATAACATATAAGATTACTGTTCTTCAAAATTGAGTGTTGAACATATGAAAGATATAACATATGAAACATTGAGTGTTAATGTAAACAAATCAGTGGCATTTTAAGACATTAAAACATACTGTATTTTCTAAACAAATTTCAATGTTTCAGTTCTTTAATAAATATGAAATACTTTTAAATACAAATAACTTTTGTATTTAATTTAGCTCTTACTTTCTTCCTCTTAAGCCTTTTTACAGCTCTTAATTTACTAAAATAACGTTGTAAAATCTTTGTTTAGTTAATAAATGTAAGGATTAAACTTACTACCAAATCATTTAATGAAATGCAAACATAAGCAAATGAATTTTAAAATTAAAAGAACAGAGTAAGAATGATTCTTATTTCTAAAAAATATCATACAAAATGTCTAGAAAAACATTTTATAAAGTTTTTTTTAAAAAAAAAAAAAAAAAAAAAAGAAAAGAAAAAAAGAAACATACAAACCTCAACAAAGTATTCACTCCATTTACAATGAAAACTCAGTTTCATATAAAATTTCCAACTCATAGTTGGAAAAGTATGAGCAATGCTTTCATAGTATTTATTTGCTTCTGCACAGTTTATGCCATTAGATCTAAAAATATAAGGATTTTAAGAAAAATATTTTGCAAAATTTTAAAACAAATTTGTGCACACAAAAAGTATCTTTTTTCCCCCCTTTCACAAAAGATAAGCATCTAATTATATTTCATTCAAGCTTGATATAAATATAATAAGGCTCATTTTATAAAACCATATTTAACTTGTCATCAACTATGTAGGCAGGAGGGAGATTAATTTGAAAAAGATTTATAAGTAATGGAAATAAGAATAAAGGAAGACTTTCAACAAAAATTTTACATGTAAAAAGAATTACAGTGATATCTTTGTATACCTTACATTCCACTCCAAGAAAATTTGACAACTTGCATGGTTTTTTTTACAAAAAAGATAATTACACATAATATGAACAATTTGACATATTTAAAGCAAAGTTAGAGACTTATCTAAAGATAAAATAATAATTAATAATTTTTCTTTTTACTGAAAACTAATATAATTTTACTACTTAAACTTTTTGCCCTTTTCAGACACAACCATTTTTCCAGTTAAACCATTAAAAAAATGACATTGAATCAATTTGTTTATTTTTGACAACTTCCTCTATTTTCCTCAAGATTGCTTGAGCTGGAAGTTTAGTTTGATAATGGTTATCAATTCTCGGTTACTAATACTACAGCTAAAAAAAAATATTTTTTTTTTCAGGAGGTTTCAATCCATTTAAGAGCATCCCCAACATAAATTTTCTTCGAAAGTTTACTAGCTCTTTTGCATCCATTTTTATGTGCAATGATATGTTACATAGCATTTGTCTATATTCCATCATGAAATATTCTGTAACACCAAGATATAATGGTTGATGTTATTTATTTACGGTAGAAATAACCGTTAAGCATATGAGACCCGAGCTCTATGTGCTTCACACACCACATGATCCAAGAACTTTTCTGGCATGGATTCCTAATTATTTTTGTAGTAGTTTATTAGTTATTTCTCAAAAACATACGATTCATCTATATTTTTGTTTGCATATCATGGTACACCAAGATGGTTTAAATTTTTTCCTTTGAAATATCTGCATCTTTGATACCTCTAAATGAGCAGAAACCTTTTTTCCCCCCCTTTCCAGCTGCACTCACACATAAACTAATGGTGAGCCACTCCTTTTGAATTTTTCCACTTCTGGGTTTTTCAGATTTTTGAATAATATTTTTAATGAGCAAATGGCAAAGGGGGGGGGGGGAGAGTGCCAATTTGCCAATGTTGAATATATTCTTGTCATCATACTCAGCCAAAAGCAATGAAAGACACTTCTGTCAGTCTTCACATGAATTAAGGTCAACATCAGCTGCTTTCCATCACACAGTGACCAAAAAGTGATGTTATTACTTGTGTGAAATCTGTTCAGCTATCTTTACTAGCAGAGAAATTTTTCAATCTCCATGTCCTAAGCAAGTTCTTTTGGTTTGTGTTGAAAAATAGGTTCAATGACAAAAATGTTTATCACATGAACAGATTTAAATCACTTGAAAGCAGCTTCATTTATGACAACACATTTTTCTATTTCATCTGTTTGACACCACAAAATTTGAAGTCAGCATATTCTTTCAAAATCTAATCTTTCTCTGCAATGATTTGATAATATACATTCCTTTGCAGTTAAATAATTCAGCTAACTTTCTCGTTGATTTTCTGTTTCCATATTGATGCAAAACTTGTATGCACTGCTTCAGTTTTGGAAGATGCACTTTGAGACCTTGTAACTTAGATCATTGACCAATTAATGATGTCTTTGTTCCAAAAATGTCATTTATCAGAATTCTCTAATAACCAAAGAGCAAGAAATACAAATGGAATTTCCTAATCTGACCTCAAACCTTTAGCTCATGATTAAAAACAGGAAGTGATTCTGTTCCTTTAAAAAAAAAAAAAAAAAAAAAAAAAAAGGCAAATCATTGTAGTGACTATTACCTGGAGTTATTTTAACATTAGGTCTATGAGGAGAAAAATTGGTTATTAATAGCGCCCACTACACATAGGTTACACTGTATATGATAGAGCAGCAGTTTCTAAGGCAAGTGGGATGCAAAATGATTTTTCACACTAAATTTCAACTTTCTGAAAATTAAAGTGGATCAGAAGTCAACCTGAAGATAACAATATTAAAAAACAAAATTGTCATCAAATGAAGAAAGCCCATTAAATGAACAGAACTCTAAACAAAAAAAGTAACAGAGCCACTTCATTGACCTCATTTTCGATTTGTCATCAGTACTACCAAATTTAATCCAACACATTCGATCAAGTTTTCAATAATTTAGCAATGAAGATGAAATTTTGACTAACACGATGAAACATCACCTTAGGTTTTCATCTTAAAAATCTTGATTTTATGTTTCAGAGTATTCTTACATTGTAATAGCCAACTTTAATTCTTTAATAATAATTTTTTTTTTACAACAAGTCAAGTTTATTTAATATTTTTTAATATAAAAGAAATTAGAACTCGGAATTTGATATTTTTCAAAGCAATATTTTTGTTTGCAATATAAGACAAAAACAAATTATTTTCAACGTTTTATGATATAAAAATTCCTTAAATACATTCATTAAAAAAATTGCAGAATTTATAAAGGTTACCTTAAGACAGTGAAGAATATAGCAGCATGACATCGTCTATGAAGATGCAACTGTTTATCCAAAGTTTCGTCAGTTGACTTTGTTCTGACTCTTCGAGTTAAAGAATTGATTGTCGACGAAATAGTAGTAACAGCATCATCTTCATTTTCTAAATCATTTTCTCTGTTATTCGATTCCTGCAGAGTCAGAAAAGAACACAGAGCCAAAATTTTAAATATCATTAATGCATTATAAACTGCATACTAACAATTGATTATAGATTAATGGAGCATTCAACCTTACCTTAGACTGTAAGCTCCTCACAGCAGATAATAAGCTATTAAGAAGCAAACCTGTATCTTGATCATTTTCAAACATTTCAAAACTTTTCAATTAAAAGATTTTATATCATTAAATGACTGAAAAAAAAGAAAAGAGTATTAAATTATAGCAAGAATCACAATGTTTTGAAGTTGAAATACAGTAAACTTGAAATAAATTATAATTTTAATAATAATTATAAATTTAATAATATATAATAAATATAAATTATAATTTCAGATTATCTTTTCTCAAAAGGAGACAGATACTGATTAGATCCACCATTTTGAATTTCAGTTTAGTAATATAACAATTCATGTAAGTAAATACTCATCATAATATTAGATTTTAAGCAGCTAAGAACTAAAAGTGTAAATAAAATGTTTGATATTTCAAAAAATTTAAATCTGAAGTTCTAATGAAGTTAATTAAATAAAATGTACAGAGCTTATTTTTAAAAAATAATTTAAATACAGTATTTGAAATTTACTTTATCAAATTTTTATGTATTTTATGGATATAATAATAAACATAAAACACAAAAGTTGAAAAAAAAAAAAAAAGAGTAACAGTTATATAAAATATTGAACTATTTTTCCATACAGGAATTTTGCAAAAAATAATTACCAGCATATTACTTTTTAAGTTGGATAAAATTCTGACCAAGTATTTTATTTCAAAACTTGGAAAAAAAAAACTACCATTTTAAAATTTGGTACTACTGTTCCATTGTATTTGATGATTATCTACAATTTAGGAAATATAGCCACAATTTCAAACTTATACATAGATATAAAAATGCTTTAATTTGAGCACCAAGAAAAAATTAACAAAGTTAATAATGCTAATAAAATGAATTGTTCAAGAGTAAATTCTTTGAAATTATTTTGATATTATTTTCACTATAGTTATAAAGACTTAAATTTTGTAAAATAATGCAGAAAAAAATATTAAAAGTTTTTAGTATTTCAACCAAAATACAACCATTTACAAATAAATATAAAAAAAGAATTAAAAACATCATATAAGAAAAATACAATTTTGATCTTTCTATTTGAAAAAAACTTATTTTACAAAATTTGTTCACAGCAAAATAATCTTTTCATTCCTTTCATTTCTTTTTTACTGAAAATGAAATTTTATTTCATATGCTTAAAGACACAAATAAAAACATACATTATTTTAAGAATCTGAAAAACTCGTAAATGTAAAACTCATGTACAATTAACATTATCATATGCAATTGAATGAATTTTTAGTGAAATTACGTCACCATGAATATGGCGTGAGTTTAAACAGCACCATGATGATCTTTTTATATCATTTACAACAAATGATATGAAAAGTAAAATCAAACCTTCAAAACAGAAGTGGGAAATTTTTTTCTATGTATATTAAACATTGAAAGTTAAAAAGAGGTAATTAATTTTCTATTAAAAGATGTTTGATATTAAAAGATTATTGAAATTTAGTGCAAAAGAACACATAAACCAATAAATAAATTTACATGCAGGTTTGCTTTCATTTAATTAGCAAGACAATCTGATCACCATGGGTTTTTGTTGTTCTTTTTTGTTCACTGTCAACAAATTCATTGAATTAGTCAAAACTGAACTTTGTACATAAAGATACAGAGTTGTAGCATTATAACCATCAGCTCTGAATCATAATAAAAGTGCGAAAAAAATAGTTTCAATGACAGCATTTGAAAATACAAACTTCATTCATTGTGTGACAATGAAACATGTTTTGCTATTTATACTTCAAGAAATAAAGATTAGAAAACAAAATGTTCACGAAAAATATCTCTTCTTACATAAAAATGGTAAATTAAATTGACAATTCACTCATATATTTCCAAAAGTTTTTATTCTTTTCTAATTAAAAAGGACATCAACATGTGTTTTTTCGAAAAGCAATGAATATATCAAAATAAGTATAAAAAATACTTTACCAATATTTGCAATGCTTTAAATTTTGAGCTACTTGATATTATTTATGTAACAAATGCATACACAATTTCAAAAAATCCGAACCAATTGAAACATTAAACACAATGCGCCGACATTCGAGGCACACGCCGCATTTGATTCTTCTATATTCTGGATCGATTCAAAATAAAGCTTCAGTTCGAATTCGAGTTCGATGACAATCTTGTCGAATTGCCGGTATGCCCTCTATATGAATCGATTCACATACACAAAGAGAACAGTTTACGATTTTGTTTCCTTATATTATCTTCAAGACAAAAATAACAAATAAACATTATGGCATTCTTACACATTATAAATAATATGATTTTTTTTTAGCTATAATTTTAATCTTATCTCAGCCTTTGCTCAGGTGAAGTACAACATAAATCAAGAGTAATACATTTTAATAATGTAGAATTATTTATAAATATTTGTTTAAACAAGAACTTTAAACTATAATAACCCATTTTAATGTTTATAATGCTAATACTTAAATAAATAATTTTAAAGGTTTTGATTTTCACCATCATCTACCTTATGAGCTAATAGTTCTATTTATAATCTATAGATGGCGGTATAATACTTGAACCATATTACGATATTTCATAAGCGAGAAGGTTAAAGAAGAAACTAGCGTCTCAATTTCAACGTGATCCCTACGGGATGGGCGAGTCCATAATAAACCGTACTTTTCATAGGTAGGGACGTGGAATCGAGAGGGGCCAGGGATAACGTTGTCTTT
>JAPMOQ010015309.1:422942-436456 GCA_026543055.1 Argiope trifasciata | reverse complement strand
AATTTTAACTAAATACAAAAAAGCAAATTAATAGTTGTATTCATTCTGTCATAAAAATTATGTCATGTTTAGTAAAAAAAAATAATATTCTTAAAAATATGTTGCCTACAGAAAACAATAACCAAAATATTGTAAGCCATATTAATATAATTCGAAAAGAATTGCAACTGCTAGTAACAGACCTGTATATGGATACTTTCAAGATGTGATTCACCCCCTTGCTCATATCGCTGCAAATATGTCATTTGGATTTATTCAAAATATAAGTAAGTGATTTCCTTTTCTTTTTGTAATAAAAATAATTTATGAAATTTTCATTTATTTCAAGCATGATAAAATTTTAAAAAAAAATTATTAAGGAATTATTACTTTGTAATATGAAATATTTAGTTTCAAGTGACATTTAATCAATGAAAATTATCTCATAAAATTGGATATTGGTTTTTCTTTATCGGGATTTCGTCTATAAGGGCTCTTATCCGGCCGGATTTCGAATCGGATCTAGGGTACATTAGAAGAAATACTACAAAATAAGTGCTTAATTTTTTTTAGTAATTTGAATACGAAGCAGGAAAATCGTCTCTTGTTTTTCTTTTTGTATTGTTTAATTATATTTTTGTCTGAAATATATAAAATTTTATACATTTTAATTTCAAATTCCGGCATAGAAAAATTAATATCATCAGCTCACCTATTAACGTTGGACAGTTGTAAAGCTTGTTGATTTTCAGAATATCCAACTTGCTGAATCCATCCTTTTCCCCTATCTTAACACCTGGCTTCAGGGGCACCAGAGTAGGCTTGTCTGGATCCATGGCGAATTCATAAGCACTGTAATGCATCACTGAATCGTAGTCGTAGCCAACGCTTAAATTCGATACTATGTTATCCGGATATTTTTTGAAATTCGTAATGGCCTCTATAAAAGATCAATAAATTACAAAATGTCACCGAATTCTATTGTTTTATTGGTTTTAAAAAATTGAAACTTGTTCGTTACATCCCTGGAAATAATAATAAAACCTAATTTGTCAAAAGAAAACAATATATATTTTTCATTCCAGCCTCATTTGAAGTTTATACGTGTTGTCTAATGTTGCTCACATTTTCATTACCGAGCTATATTTTTAAAAATGAGCATTTGTTTTGCCATCCTTTTATTTAAATAAATTTTCAGCAATCCATTATTTATGTTTCAAAACGCAATTAATAATCCGAAGTATATCAATATGTGATTGTTCCAGAGATTCATATTTGCAGTAGTATCAGGACGAAGAAAATGCCAATGGCCATAATTTTCGAGATCGTGACATGAAATGCTTCAGATGCATGGCCTCGATATGAAATCATACAATTACATTGACACATAGACGTTGTCATTATTCCATTCTCCAGAAATTAAAAACGTATGCAAATGGATAAATGAAAAACCTTTAGAAGGCATCTTCTTTTAGGGAACATGTGAATTTATTGTTAGAAATCATTTTAGTACCAACAAGTTTTCTTGGAATATTAATTTTGTTATCGTTTTTAGAAGTCTTGTTATTTAGCTAATGAAAAAGCTTCTTTCCTAAACTAAAATTATAAATTCCTTTTTGAAAAAATATAGACAAATTTACTATCAGAAAAAAAAACTTTAGTTATAAAAATATTAAATAAATAGAATTTTAATTACCTGGAATTATATTGTCCCATACAACAATAACATAAGAATCTCTGTCCGGTCTGCAGTGTTCGTGATAAAATCCTAGAACATGCATAAGTTCGTGAACTATAGTCCCCTGAAGGTAGCAACCTTCACTTAGAGTCACTTTCGTCACTCCAAATTGTCTTCCAATTTCTGATTGGCATCTAAAGAATACAAATAAAATCAAAATTAGTTGGCAAAAAAATTCAAATTCTTTTATTCCAAAAGAACTTTTAGAGACAATCTAGTTATTTATATTTTTCACAATCCTTTGAAATGTCGAAACATAATGACAGAAAGTAAAATTCCTGATTAAGTTACATTTATTAAAGTGATCGAATACAAATATGTCTTTAAACATTTTTCAATCGGCCATCTGTTTTTCAAGTCACATTTTAGTAAGTACCTTTGTGTTATCTATTAGGTTGGTGCGTATGAAATGTCGGATTCTCTTTACATGCGGACGTTTGTCTCCCTGTTTTCGTTATACTTTTTTCTTTGGCATAACCTCATTCATAGTCGCATTGTCCATTGCCAGAGACTCATTTCAGCAAAATAGGTTTTCTCGAAGGTCTTCCCTTTTGTTATTTCTTTTGAGTTTATTGCCGATATGAATTCTGCCGACATTCGCGTCATTTTCTTATATGAGTACAAACTTGGTAATAGTGCTGCAAAAGCTGCACGCAACATAAACCAAGCGTTTGGGGAGAATACGGTTAACGATCGGAAAGTGCAGCGTTGGTTCGAAAAATTTCGGACTGGCGATTTTTCACTGCAAAAGGAGCCGCGCGGAAGACCCAAAACGTCTGTGAAGAATGATGACCTGAAGGCTCTAGTGGAAGCGGATCCAGCCGTATCCACGAGGGAACTTGCTATCAGGATGAAACTTGACCATACAACGATATTGAGACACCTTTCTGAGATTGGCAAGGTTAAGAAGATGGACAAGTGGGTACCGCACGCACTGACAGAGCGAAATAAGCTGGAACGAACTGGAATATGAAGTTTTGCAGCATCCACCATATTCACCGGATCTCTCGCCGACCGATTTTCATTTTTTCAAGCATTTAGAGCTGTTTTTAAGGGGCAAACACTATGAAAATGAAGACAGTCTAAAAAACTCGATATCAGAGTTTATTAATTCTAAAGACCAAATTTTTTTTAAGACAGGCATCTACGCTTTAAAATCTTGTTGGGAGAAGTGTATTGAAGCGAATGGAGCATACTTTGATTAAATAAACAGCTTTTGAAGAAAGATATGCAGTTTTATACAATCACTTAAGAATCCGACATTTCATACGCACCAACCTAATATTTAAACCAGAGGAAGATTTTTCTCTGGATTTATCACATAACCTTTACTAATAATAAAGATGTGCGTATATGGGTGTAAGAGAGACGGAGTGAGAAAGAGAAAATGAGTAAATAAATATTTGTGCTCTGCAGACCAAATCACTTGACCTATATTTACCTTTTACCGACCAATTGAAATGAAAACTTTAATTTTAGCTGTAGTTATAAAATTGCAGAACAAATCTCATTTACTTAAATCCATCTGTTTGAATTACTGCGTTTACTTATATGTAAAATTCTTACCAACAGACGATCAACCCTTTGATGGATCTAGTTCAAAATTTGTTATGAAAATAAATATTTAAGATGAGAAATATGTGTCCCAAGGTTTATTTATCTGGTTTATCTCGTTTTGAAATTTTCAAGCTCACTTGTACACAAATATTAGGTTGTTCGGAAAGTAATTTCGTTTTTTCCTGACAAAGGATTTAATTGCATTTTTCGCACCCAATTTCATACTTAAACCGCAAAATCATTTTATGTTTTAAGAGCTGATATAGCAAGGCTTGAGTGTGAAAAAGTGCAGATGATTCTTCGCAGTAGTTTTTGGATGGTGCCCTTTTAAATATGGAGAGCAATAAACAGCATTTTCGTCACTTTTTTCTTTTTTGATATATAAAAGGTAAAAATGCTGTCAAGCCAGAAATAAATTAGCCAATATATGTGGAGAAGATGTGTTAACAGTACATCAGTACCAGAACTGATTTGCAAAATTTTTCCTTCAAATGAGGAGGCCAAAAACCACCTCGATCAGGTTTTTTTTACAGCAAAGACCAAAACTTTTATGAGCGTGTAATCATGTTACTACCAAAAATATGGCAAAAGGTATTAGACCAGAATGGCAATTTTATAATTTAATAAATAATTTATTCATTAAACGAAAATTTCTTTTCATTTTGACAAAAAAATACGAAATGACTTTCCGAACAACCCAATAGCTGGACAGAAAAACTTCTAGGTGGATTTCCTTTTCAAATTTGCTTTAAAGTATATACACTAAATTTCATCTGCCTACGTGAAAGTATTTTTGAGTTATCATGTTGATAGATAAACGTAATACTAAAATTATATTCTTCGAATCCAAAAACAGAAAAACATGGAGGTTTGTAAAAGTCCTGAGTTTGAAATTTTTACAGATTGCATTAATATAGCTATTATAAAAGAATAAAAACAAAATGAATAATATTTCATATATCATCCATCTGTTTGTTACATTTTCAATTGATTAATATTCAATCCGTTGATGGAATTACTTCTAAATTCGATTCAGACAACAACAATAACAGTGAATAACTATACCAAATTTCATGAATTGAGATCATTGCCGGATAAAATTGCTTTGAAACAAAAATGGAATTACAAATAAAGAGATTTCTAATAATTTTAAAATAATTCTGCAATGCAGAATATGTTACATATTTCATTCGCCTTCCTCAATTTATAATTGAGTTACACTTTTCGCAGTCATTAATCAAAAAAAAATTTTTGGAAGCACCAAAACGAGAATATTCAGCATAATCATATGTTTGAGTGCTTTGTCTATTTAAATATTTTCTCGTTCTTTTTTTTCTATTTAGAATTGAAGAATTTGCTGCAAAAAGGAAGTAGCTCCAATTATTCAAGTTTGCAGAAAACTGAAGGGAGCTCCAGCAGCTACCAATATATTGTAACAAACTAATGAAACAAACAACTCCATCGCTTGAGTTAAAGCGAGAATTAAAGATTGAAGCTATATTTTCCTGGCACCAAACGAACAAGTTTTTATTTTACTGCATGATAGTACATCCAACTCCTAATTCCCCTAATTGGAGCTACACCCTTTTTGCAGTAAGCGTTTCAATGGCAATTCATTACATTTTTTCTTTCATTTTGCATTATCAAAAGTGTATTCTAATATTAAAATGAACTATATTTATAAGATATATTTAAACTTCTTAAATGATAAAATCATTAAGGTTTTTTCAAAACTTAGTAAAATTGTTTAATTAAATTTCTACAAGAAGATAAGGCATGGATAATTTATTTGACTTATTTTCGAAAGGTGATTTCAAATGATGATTCATATTTAAAAACTTTCACCTTTCTTCAGGTTCAATAAAAGCATATGAAATTTCAGATTCATCTGTCCTCTCGACGAAACTCACACAAGTGTATTTCTTGAATTCCTCCATTCCTTCCAAAATAAACCCTTTCTGCTTTTCATCTTTGGGAATAAAAAAAAGTATTTAATCAAGGTACAGTCATGTGATATCTTATCAAAAGAACATAAATGTCTTATTTTAAATTTAAATGACAGACTAAATTAAATGGAATAAACTTAACAAGACTGAATTAAATTTGAACTTAAATGACTCACTAAATTAAATGGAATAAATTAAATGACTTGGACTAAATTAAATTGATTAAATAAAGTGACTAAGACTAAATATAAACTTTGTTTGTCTATAAAAAACATTAAGCGATCGATAGAACGATATATATATATATATATATATATATATAGTAAAATAATATTTATTTTACTATGGCAACTAAATTATCAGTGTTCCTCAATCAAAAATATTATATGATGAGAAATTTAAAGAGATAAATGTCATGTGGAAAAGGAAAGAAATAATTTATTCTAGAAACAATATTAGTTGTGTTTCATAAAGTTGTGAGCTGCTACTAATTTCTTAATAAAGAAACTTGAATTGTATGAAAATATTTAAATTTTATCTAACAAAATAAAATGATAACTTACATGTCACATTTATTGTCGAGTTAATTACCTTCAAAGTATTATCAACACTTTACTATTCCAAACTGAATATGTGTGATTTAGAAAGGTTAAATGACAATTTATTAAAAATGCCTTTGTGCTAACCTTATTTTATCTTGAATTATAATTTGTACATGAAAATCGAATACAGTTTTAGTTTCTTAATAATCTATTTGAAATCCAAAATTAACTTATTAACAAAGTGGCCGCAATCATTAAACTAAAAACTATAATTTCTTTAAGCAAATGGCTTACTAATAAAATATAATCAGTTGAATCTTTGACAAATTACGTAGTTTGAAAACCTCAAGTAGTAGTTCAATTGTTTAAAAAAATAGAAATGTAAACAATTGTAATGTCACGCAGCAAAGATTCGATTAATAAACATAGCTTTCAATCTGATAGAGTGTTGTTTTTACTAAGTGTAAAACATTCACAGTTTCATTGATCGGTTGAAATAATAAACATCAAACATTGTAGAAGAAGAAATAAATTTGAACACATTTTATTTCCAGTTTTATAAAAAATGTTCAAATAAAGATATTCAACGATGGCATTTCAGCATTGATAATGTCATTTAAAAATTAACCAAAGCAATACTTTTAAGATTTGTATTTAGTTCCATTAAAAATGAATCAGAGACTTTTTTTAAAAAATTGAATTTGTTCATCATTTCATTTGTTCTAAGAAATAGTAAGAAACTATCCTAGTATTAAATTACCCAAATATTTTAGAGAAAATCCATATCCCATTTACATCAAAGAATGGTGGTACTTTTTATTCGTAAGATTTTATTCTTTCATGCCCACGTTTTTATTCAACGTTTTTAATGAAAAGATTTTAAAAAGCGGATGGCTCAGTAAAGTTTTTTATTATCTTATTTTCTCAGAAAATATTTTACTTTGCAAAGGTTTCTTAAAATGCGGTATGATATTTTCTAATAAAAAAACTCTTTCAAGATTTTTTTTCAAAATAAAATATTCTTCTTCCATATTTCCCTAAAAGCTAAAGAATCAATCTAAAAAAATAAGTGTAATTATGAATGTTGAATTAAAAATGTAAAAGTGTACAAAAACTGTTTTTTAAACTGTATTTTAATATTCAGCTGTTAAATGGAATTTAAGATTAAATTACTGAAAAGAATAAAAAAACGTAATCTTAAAAAGAATTAAAAAATGCTTTGAAAGATGAAAATCAAAACCTATACTAATTTTACAATTAGTTTTATAAACAACGAAATTTAGATTTAGAATATTTAAGAAGAGAATAGGAAACAGGCATTCAAAGGATAAGAATAATATTTAAAAATTTACTTTAAAGTGTATCAAAATCATTCAAAAAATATGGCCTATTCTCTGTAAAACTCCATTCTACAGAAAATAGTTAAGTCAATAATACTCAAAGAATATAAATATTTATATTATATAATTATGTCTATTTTCTCCAGAGTAAATTTCCTTACTGTTGGTGTAAATCCTATTAATAATTAGACAGCAAGAAATATAGATATAAAACCTTAAAGCTTATATATTTATAGATTTTTAAAAATCTCATACGTACTGTATTTATCTGATATTACGTATGGTACTATACCATTTGGCCAATATCTGTCAGGATTACTTAAAACGGATCTTCCCTGAAAATTAAAATACATACAGTTATTAATGCAGAATAAAATTTAGCAATTATATCGATGAAATATTTGATGGAAAGAGAAATTTTTGACTAAAATGCTACCCTGCTGACCAGACCATAACATTACGTCAATTCCGAAAATTCTGGCGGAATAATAGCATCTATCCATAATATATAATCTACTTGATATTTGTTGATACATGATACCATTCATATTTGTTGGTGTCATGATTATGCGAAGTGTTTGCACATTTGTACATTTCCCAGGAAATATTCGATGAAATACTTGTAACTGATCTACAGGTAAACAAGCCAATATGTTTTAATTCCCTTTCGTTATATTCTCATAATTGTTTGTATTACATTGTGCGATTTAGGCAGAAGTGAGGAGATCGTTTCGTTTAGATATAAAGTCTACATAATAGTCCTAATTTGGTCTAGTTGACAGTAACAGTTCTAATTACATTAAACTGGATTCTTCTAGTATATTTGAATCCTTAGTAGCATATGTAATTGAATATTGCTCTTATTTAATCACAGCATTTCCCAAATAAAATAATATTGTTTAATTTACCAATGAGAATTTCAATATTGCTTTTCTGTGCCGTTTCTTTCATGGTAAGGATATCATTATTTTGTTTTTCCTTACAAGTGCAACAAACACAAGTTCGCCCGCTAGTGTATCGATTATTATTTCTATAAATAAAAAATGGAATTGATACATATTTTGTTCCATTTAATTTAATTAATACGTAAAGCGAAATTGTATCGGTAGTTAATATTACAGACAAAAATGATTACTTCAAAGTGTAGTAAGTGTAGTGTATAAAAGTAATCTCTGGCCAATAATATATTCCAAAAGTTACGTTGAAAATAAATGGAAACCATCTCAAGTCCATACAAAGCTATGTATAAAATTTTTAACATAAGAGTTAATCTTTTTATGTACTTACGGACATACGAACCAAATTGTTTTCGACTATTTTAAGAAATATAGAAACATATAAAATTCAAACAAAGAAGTAAATAGCTAACTGACATTTAATTTTATGAATGATATTTTAATATTTAAATATGAGTTAGACTTTAGACATTCTTAATCACTATGCACTCATAAAATTTTAATTTTATTATGTTTTTTCTGAAAAAAAAGCTGCAGAAAAAATAAGTTTTAACTTATAGAATATCGTGAGAAATTTTCCCACTGAAATAAATTTTTTTATAAACAACAAGGACTTGTTTAAGAGTATCGAAAATCTCTGCCTTATATTTAGTGTCGAATAGAATGTCGTATTTTTAGTTATTTTCAATTAAAGTGTCAACACGATTGAAAGCGTAATAAACCACAGTCTTATTTTTCCACCAGACTTTACAAAGCTAGACTTATTTGAAAGAAAAGTTACGGTAAAAGACATTAAAGAGACATTACTGGATTTTTCCATGCGACAGTTACCAGTATTTTTCTGTTTTATTGTCGCAATAGTATTTTTTTATCACAGCAACGAACTTGTCTTTTTTTATAGAATGTTTAGAAAAAGTCCTCTGTTATAAGTTGTTTTCAACAAATGTTTTTCTCTTTATTTTGTCAGAATGCCTCGTAGTTATTTATTTAATACCTTTCTTTTACGGTATTTAATTCTTAGAAATGTTTCTTTCGATAGCAACTGTATATAAGAAACATTTACAACCCATTATTGTTTTGTAGGTAGTAGGAACAAATTTCTCTTTGGATTTTACAATAATATAGAAAGACAAAGAGAATTTTAAGAGAGAATGATTAAAAATTCTTCCAACAATCTCTTATCAAATTTCTCTTTTTCTTTACTATAATCATAAAATGAAACAATATTTTTATTTTTCTATTTCTAATAGACATTTTGCTCATTTGATTGAAGGAGCTCGTTCCAAACTCCAATTCTACAGAAGTTCGACAGCTTGAGGATACCTAGTATATGTGAAAATTGTTGTAAGTAAAACAATCTCCCCTTCATATGGTATGCATTAATATTTTTCAATATTATTCGTATCATTTACAAATAGCTCGAAATTACCAATTTCCCTCCAATTTAATCATCAAGTAGTACATAAAATGTGCTGCATATGTTCGTGCGAAAACACGCGTATGTAAATAAATTAGATATAACATAAAAGTACTGAATCACATTTATTCGATTTTTATGTATCTGAAAATGAAAGTCTGCCATTAAATATTTTTATTAATAATATATATATATATCTTTTTGAAACAAAATATATCTTATAAATGAATCAAGTTGAAAAGATTACATGAACATCAAAATTTTCACCTAATTCCATACTTATGTTTGTTCCAAATGATTTATTTATCATTAGTTACAAGGTTGCACTAAATTTACAAATTGTTACAATTTTTATCTTAAAACGATTTTCAGTTCGATAATATTAAAAAAATATAAACAGATTTTCTTTTTTAAAAAAACTTTATGCTTCTATGAATATTAAACATATTTAATAGCAATTACTTTATTTATCAAATTCATGAAAAAAATAATGGAATTTCCTATAAGTTTTTTCATATTTTATGCAGGATAAATATGAATAATAATAAAATAGCAATATGCTAATGCATTTGTACAAGTTTGAAAATTACTAAATGTAGTTAATATTTGGTTGAATTTCGTATTAAGTTATTTTAATTTAAAATACTTTTGATATTAAAGAAAAACCTTATTTCTCAAATTATCTTTCAAGAATATATTGTTCTGTTGTTTTATATACTTGATTATCCAAAGCCACCATTTAAAAATAAATTCAGAATGAAAATTTTGAACATCATTATAAGCTTCGATAAATATTCATCTACAAATGGCATCTCAAAAGTTTTTGACATGAAATTCTTTATAAAAGGCTGAAACTAATCAAAGAGCAGATTACAAAGTAGATGTTCAAGGTTTTTGACTTTAGACTGATGAATTAAAAACAAAATTAAAAAAGAATAAAATTCACAAAAGTAATTGGAAATTTCAATTATATTCAGTTAAAAAACACCCCTTTGAATCTTGTTTCGGTAAATTTATCTTATTGTATCGAAATTGATAAAACTTCCACAAATTATTTCAATTAAGTACCTCATATTTATTCCTTATTCGAAATTACAAATATAAGTTTGCATACAAATCTATTAATTTTCAACTGTGAACTAAATAATATCACAATCATTTGATAATCAGATTGAGAGTTCTAGTCACCAAATTACCACAACTATAGATCTATAAATACAACACTTGGCAAATCTTTCAAGAATTATGGCAATATATTACCATAAGATCTAAACTGGGCCTTCTGATTAATGTTGAAGACAAATTCATAATTTCTTTAATTCTGGGCAAATCTAATTATTTTCTGTTAATAAAAGCACTCTATGAAGAAAGAAAATCACAGTTTTCTTGTATACACACTAGCAAATTACCACTAACAAATATATTTCCAATAGCAATAACTTTCTTCATACTAAGTAAAATAAATATTAGATTATTGATCTATTTTTCTTTTAGCCAAAAGTAATTTTTATGTGATTTTTTTCTTTCCTTTTTCAGAAATAATTATTTAAATTTTTTACATTTGGATACGTCTAACAAATAGGACACTGATCTTTAAAATTTCTGATGCATTTTAGCAAAGTTTTCAAATACTTTCTAAACAAGGTTATTCAAATAAAATTTCGAAACCGTAATTTCATGATGAAGATTTCCACCTCAATGAATACGTTTCAAGAATGTTCATGATTATTCATAAACTTCATTTTCTGGAAAGAGTCTCCAGTTAAGTTTTTTTCACACAAAATTCAAAATTTGAGAGGCTCTATAGGAACATTAGAAAAGTGAAACCGTTTAGTTTAGTTATTAACCGTGCACGAAAGAGAAACTACTCCTGAAATATAAAATACATGCAAAGAACTGGTAAAGTATACTAGAATTATTCAATATTTTTCCATTCAAAATTTCTTATTCCAGCATCTACCAGTATTCTTTTTCCTATATCAAAGCAAATACATGTTTATCATTAACACGTCAATTGACAACAAATTCAGAAGGTATTAAATAAACGAAAAAGAATTTCTTTCACGAAATAAAAACTAACACTGACTAAAAGAATGTAGTATTACAATCTACAAGAACACGGAAAAAAGTAATAACTCAAAAGCAGAAATCTGTTTTTTTATAATATTTTATACATAAGTTTCGATCGGGGACTCTCTGTGGATTTAATAGAAAGTTATATTGATACTCATAATATTTCTTGTTTTTAATTTCATTTATATTGTAAAAACTCGGATAAAAGATCTTTGGCTTATAACTAAAAATCATATGAAAATGTAAAATCTATAACTAAGTACTGTAAATCTATATACAGTAAAAGCTTCTTATTCGCGCTTCCTTCATTCGCGGTTTCACTATTCGCGGATGAAAAAAATGCGACCCACTTCCTATATTCGCTTCTAAAAATTTCTTTATTCGCGGTTTCTTTATTCAACCTGCCAGTGTGAATTACTATAAGAATAAGAAAGCCTGGATTACAAGTGCTATTTTTTGTGATTGGTTCCGAAATTATTTTTTTTTCTGAAGTTGAAACTTACTTAAAAAAACAGAATTCAAACTTTAAAGCACTTCTAGTTTTGGACAATGCACCAGGTCATCCTAGCTAACTTGAAACTAAGCATCCAAATATAAAAGTGACATTTTTACCTCCCAACACGATGGCTTTGCTTCAACCTATATTCCAAAAAATAATCCAGGTCTTTAAGCTCTGTTACATTAGACGAACCATCTAAATCATATTGGATAATATGGAATGTAATCCTGATATGAATGTTATCGAATGCTGAAAGAAATTTGACATAGCAAAATGCATCATAAACATAAAAGAATTATTGGAAGAACTGAAGCCACACACATTGAAGTAATACTCGAAAAAATTGGCCTACTCTGACTGCGGAAAGTGACGAAGAATGTGTGCAAGCTCAAACTTTGACTGCAAACATAGTCGAAATCGCGAATGGAATAGGACGAGATGGGTTCGAACAGATAGAATCAAGTAACGTTCAGGAATTGCTCGAATCGCACGATGAAGATTTGACTGAAACCGACTTGGAGGAAATGTTCAATTCACAACCCATTGAAGAAGAAGCTTCAACAAGCACTGGAAACGTGACATTTAATTTGAAAAATCTTAGTGAAGGTTTAAGAATGGCAAACGAGATTTGTGATTTCTTCATGATTGTCTATGGAACGAAATCTTATTTTTAAGAGACAAATTGCTACTGTGACTGCTGCATATCAGTCTGAATTGAAGGAGTTTTTAAAAACTGCCGAGCAAGAAAAAATGACAAAATTCTTCAAACCATTGCCCAAGTCTTAAGATAATTAATCAAAATGTTCAAAAACTTCAATTAAATCGATTTTTTTATATATTTGTTTTTTATTTTATTTTGTCACCTTGGAACGTATCCCCTATAATCCCATATAAATGACCAGTCCGTATTCACGGTTTCTGTATTCGCGGCATATTTATGGAACATATACCCCGCGAATAAAGAGCTTCTACTGTAAATAAAAAGGAATGCTTGTCTGCATGTCTCTTATTCGCTGCCATGCCGCTCGTCAGATTGCGATAAAACTTCGATTACTTATTATTTACACTTACAGGATGGTTATAGGCATATTAAAATTATTTAATATATAATTTTTATATATTTTAATATATATTTAAAAAAATATTTTCAGATATATTTATCACATCTGTTAGTCAAGGATTAACCACATAACTCACCATGGAGACGCAGCCGATTCAATAAAGATGCTAAATTCAATTTAAACGTTAACATTTCGTAGCTATTGTACATAAATGCAATATAAGTCTTTCTCTGAGGTAATAGTTTTATTAGAGAGTGTGCGAGAAAGTTTTAGGGGAACCAATCCTATTGGTTTGAAATTTTAACTTAACATTTATAACATGTAAGTTTTTCTTTTGCAGTAACTTCCGAAAATATTACAGTACAAATAATTTATATATATATATATATAATAAGTAATAATAATA
>JAPMOQ010015309.1:391682-422842 GCA_026543055.1 Argiope trifasciata | reverse complement strand
ATGAAGTATATATATATAAATTTATAGTTACTTCATACCCTTTCATTTATACCCAAATGAAAAGATATGAAACGACACTGTGGGTGTAAATGAAGACCTTTTTCAAAGCATATACTAGAAGCCTGAGCACAACGACCCACTCATAAACGAGTCGATGGCCTCCTTGTCCCAGACCCAATCCTTCACCACGTCCGAGTTCTCTTTCTGATGCTTTTTCAGAAGCTCAAGCACATGAAAATTGCGGGTTGACATGTCCGGGCTATAGGGCGAATGGTCGAGCTGCTCTTACTTGAATTTGGCCAATTCCTCGTATGTGATCTTGGAGGCTTGTGGAAGCGTGTTATCATGGAGCAGAATATACCTTCCGTGGGAAACCCGGCCTTTTGTTCTTCATGGATCTGTAATGTCTTCGGGGTTTCTGTTCATACACATCGGGGTTAATGGATCTTAAAAAAACCTCTGAAATGGAAGCGCTTCAACTTGGACGGCTGACTCAAGGAAGCTGTGAAAAACGAGGTCTCGTCACATTTACGGAAATTCTAGTAAAAAGGAATCCTTTCCACATTAATCAATGGAATCGTTGTGCTCAAGCCTATGGTGTATACACTGAATAAAGTTTTCATTTATACTCGCAGTGTCATTTCATACCTTTTCATTTGAATACCTCCTTTAAAAAGATTTCGCACTTAAAGTTACAAAATTCTAAATAATAATACTTAATTTATGGAAATCTTAACACAAAATTCATGACTTCCTTCAATTAGGCCAAACATTTCGCTTTGCCAGAGTATTTTTAATTTTGATACCTTACATTGTAATTTCTTTTACAATTTATTGAAATATTGTTGGGAATATATTGAATATTGAAATTCATTTTCTGTCTTTTCCCTCTAAAATATTATTTCTCTCTGTTATTGGCTATTTTTCTTCTCCTTTCGTTTCATGGTAACGCAGGTTGTTCCTTTCTATGCACCGTCATTGCGGTGCATAGAAAGGAATATTCAACACTGCACTCTCTTCAAATAATATACATAACTTTTCATAAATTTTAGTATGTGCTTATTTGTTGCTTGATATGTAAATGTTTTCATTATAAATTTATATGCGATACTAAGAATGCAAACACAAACTAGTTTTTCCTCAATCATTTCACGATATGCTATAATGAGCAGGAATTATAGTTTGATTAATTATTTAGGGAATACTTGGCTTTCAATTCCTATCATCCCCTAAGAATGGACAAAATGCCTGAATTTACTTTCTCTGTTTAAATATCTTCATTAAAGTGCCTTCTTTAAAAATCTATTTATTTTATTATTTATTAAAATTTTATTTATGACGCCGAAAAAATAAGGACAAAATGCTTGCAGGAACATCTCGGATTATTTTATGTTCTTATTCCTATATATATAGGAATAAGAATATAAATTATTCTATTCTATAATTTATATTATAAGAATATATATTATTATTCCTATATATATATATATATATCTATTTATATCTTTTATCGTGTAAGGATTATTAAAATTTACATTACATTATTTAAAATTATTTTTTTAATTAAATTAATTTTTTTACATTACTTAAAATTAAATTTTTTAGTATTAAAAATGACAGTAATATAGTCATTAGTATTTGTATATAATAGGTAAAACAATGAATTTAGTAATATTTGCATATAATAATAGTAAATTAAATTTTTAACAGAAAATTGCAAACATTCTTGTAACAAAAAATTTAAGTCTTCATATTTACAAATCACGATGAACTTGTTTAACATTGTTTTATTATCCTGTGAGAACATTATGTTGTTTTGGTTTGAGGTTTTTGAAGCTTCAAAATGCTTAGGCAGCAAATTGGTGATTCATTGCTTTTGAAGCATCCTTATTTCGCTTTTAAGGTTATTAGAAAATATTTCAGAAAGTTGTCACATTTGGTGATTTATCGCCAGCTAAAGTTACAACTTCATTTACAAATTATTCGTTTCCTGAATTATTAAGAATTGTTTTAATTGATTTAAGTTGTTAACCAGTTGAAACATCACGAGACTAACAGTTTACGCATGCGTCGGTATTTCGAAAAACTCTGAGGTTTTTATTTTGTTTTTTTCCATTTCAAAATTGGTCGAGGTCCAAAACTTTATTTGCCTGCTGGGAAAATTGAAGATGAAAGTTTTAAAAAAAATATTAGAGAGAGGAGAAAGAGGGGAGGGTATAGAGACCGACAGAAAAGACTCGTGATTCTTTCAAACTGATTTAAACCGGTTAATAAAATTAATTCAGACAAATAATGACTTAAAAACAATATTTTTCTCACATAATAACTTGAAATTGGCGTTCACAAATTCCATTTTTTACCGATTTTATTTAACATTGTTTTATTTATAATATTTTTGAAAGCTACCAACACACCTCTCGCATCAAACTTGATATCATTATATGTATTTAATTCACGGGAACTATTTTTTAAAGAAGTTTAGATAGATACCTAAAAAAATCAACTATCTTAAAACACAAATAAAAAAAATCCACAGATGTTGCACGAAAAAAACGCTATAAGTTTGATCAATGCATGGCCTCACTCTAAAGATCCTTTCGCTTAATGGAATCTAATCTAATAGCTAGTAAAGAAATTATTCTAACTCATTTCCATACATTAATTGGTCTTCCTTTGACGTCGAAACTCTTAATAGCTAGAGAAAGGGACTCTGAGAAGGGAAAGGAGCCTTTTTTCAATTAGAGGATCCGAAATTAATGCAAACCAAAGAGTTTTCTCTTTGAACTTTTGTATCCTTAGATTGTTTGTACGAAGTTTGCCAAAGATGTTTGTGGAGAATTTCTATCCAATTTAGGGTTTGGTTTGTTTTTGATAAAAGAGCTAAAAAAGGTTCACACATTTTAATGAAGCTGGTAAATTTTGGAATTAATTGCCGTTGAAAGCGAACTATTTTTTAAAGTGTGAAAAATCCGAATAGCATTTCACGATAGTTGCATTATCATATTTACATGCTTTGAGTTACTGTAAATATGAAATGTTTTCCAATACATATTTTGTATATATATAAAATATTATCTTATGAAATTATCTTATTCTTTATCTAATACTATAATACGAGGAAGGGTTGCCAAGTCGAAAATCGCCCCAGAATTAATAAACTCCGGTAAACTTGGGTGTCTGGGGTTTTTGGCCACGAGGAATCGATTGGCGCCGGTTTTGAAGCGCTACGGTCGAGCAGTTCGGAGTTACAGATAGGATATTTTCAAACTTTATTAGTTCACCATAATGGCTACTTAAATTTTCAAGCGGTAACGTGCTGCAATCTATAGCCAATATGGCGAACTAATAAAGTTTTATGTTTATGCTGTTATAGGTTTATAATATGTTTCTTATGTATGTATATATGTTTGGTTTTTCTAAATAAATTTGTCAAAAATATTGAACTTCAACACACTTCAATCTTTACCTTTACTTTACCTTTGTATAGAATAGTTCCCTTTCCAAACTCTAACTTTGTTTAGAATAGTTTACAATGGTGCACTTTAACCGGTTATCTTTTCACCAATGGTTTCACAAATTTTCTTATGGCATGTATTGTTTTGATAAATCACAATTGAAAATTTAAATCTTCGAGTTAGCTTCGATACCTGTTTTCTCCGAGCGGAGCTCGGTCACCCGCTGGTAATATTTAATAGAAATAATTAGAATTTAAAATGTCAAATTTTGTTCTAAATCCATCAAGAAGTTGACCTGTATTTTCATTTGCATAAAAACGCAGTGTTCTAAATAAATGAAATTTAACCTATGCCCTTGTTAGTACAATTGTTACCCTGTGTCAATCATTTGAATTATATATTCAACAAAAATTAGAACTCAAATTAACAACAAACAAAAACCCTAATTGAAATAAATATCCATCATACAAAATATTGAAACAAATATTCATTAAAATAAATAAAAAATGTATTTTTAAAATTATAATTACTAATTGCAATAAATTAAAACAAATATTATCAAAACTGAATTATTTTAAACTATGAATTATAAATATTTAACGCGCCGAAATCTGTAAGTTAAAATCTTAGCAGTAGTAATGGTCAGAAATATGGCCGAAATCCTCAATCTTATGTTCGGTGATGGCAGAAATTTTCGGAGAAACGAAAGCCACTGACTTAATCTTAGTTATTTATCTTGTAATATTTGTCTCCTAACTTTATGGTCAGTTCATGAGTGTCGGCAAATATAGATAAAGTCATGAACTGTCTAATATGTAAAAGTTAGTTTGTGGTTTTCTGTAAAAGTACAATGGTTAATTCTCAGCAAGAATCATATATGCGGTGCGTTTACATAAAACATATACTGAAATCAATCTAAGAGTTATTATATATAGTTTACAGTATTTATATACTTATGCCATCAAACATAATGACTCGGACGTGAAAATGAAGGTGTCTTAAATTTTTTTTGAATAATAATAATAAAAAAACTTTGCTTTGAAACATAGCATTTCAGTGGATACTATCAACTAATCAAAAAATCATTATAAAAAATAAGAAAATTTATACAAAATAACCCGAAGCAATTTTATAAATGTTTAATGTAAGATAATCTTCATCGATCTCTACACATATTGCAGTAGTGCATAATAAAACTAAGAAAATATTAGTTAAAACAGTAACAAAAGGTAATAGTTTGGAATAGAAATTTAGGCAGTAATACAGAGTGTAAAATTCCATAAAGTTAACATTTTTTTATTGGTTTTTTTTCTTTTTTGGGGGAAATAAATTAGGTTGATATTGGTCATACTCAGGTTAAAGGAAAAATGTGCAAGAAATGCTATTATGAATATATAATATAAAATAATTAAAAAGCAGTATGATGGAAATATTCATCATCACGCAAATTTACTTGTTAAATTCAGTACAAAATTTTCAATGTATCTCTCTTTTAAATTTCTCCACTCATTATAATTTTTATTAGCATTAAATTTCAAATTGATTATAAAAATTATTCAAAAAATCAAATGTTTCTCTTAATCATAACCAGCAGTCGAATGAAAATTCAGTCCCGCTATAATGATTGCTATATTTGATTTTTTGACAGCTACGTTTCTTACTACGTAATTATCAAGAAAAAAGTTGCCAGCACATTTACAGTACACCTCTTTTGAGTACAATTTTTTGTTCAGTAATTGTATGATTGAAATTTCCATCATCATGCAAAGAAGGGTTAATATATGTTCATCTTCCATCGTGATCTATCTCATTTGAGATTTCATTATTTTCAATGATTAATAAATTAAAACTCTTGTAGGGAAACAAAGCTTAACATTTTTAAATTAGCGTTTATTATAACATACAAACGATAAATCTTTACCATTCAAAGTTTATAAGAATTTTACATTTTTGAGCTAAAACAAGGATTTTATTTAATTATAGCCATTAGCTTCTGTTATGAACTAAAACAAAATTAATGAACATGTAACAGAAATCGTCTCTGCAGCATATATTCATAAACTAAAATTTATTATCTAAAACTATTTTAAATTTATTGGGAATAAAATAAAATACTTTTGCAACTATAACATGAAAGTCTTATGATTAAAATTTACTTAAAACAATTAATTTTAATAACATAATGGGTAAGGTAACTTTGAGGAAAATTTTCAAAATATTGACTGTAATCTAAAATAATTGATTAATTATGAAGAAATCCAATTAATTATAATCAAGCAATTATGTAGTTTAAACAATTTCTTTAGAAAAAAAATACGAGTTATTAATTCCGATAGTATACATAATACATCTCCCACCGTCTGGGTATAAAATTGTATTATTAGTATCATGTAAAATGTTAAAATTCATGTCCATACAATTTTAAAAATTGCTGTTTTAATGAGAGCAATTCATTTCTCTTGAATTGAATGTTTGATAAAATTGCAATTCTGAAAATCTGCTAACCCTGACATGTTGATTTTTTTTTGTGGATTATTATAAGCGAAAGATCCATTCCTTGACCAAACAGCACCAAATTTAAAATCGTCAGATTGATATAACATTCTTGTAATTTTTGATCTAGATTTCAGTAATGATTTTAATTTTGTAATTTATGACAATCTATATGTTATAAATAATATTTAAGGATTTTTAATAATATTTAATAATAATATTTATTATTAATAATATTTAAGAATACTTTAAATTTTATGTAGGCATTTCATTTCTTTTCTTATATATACCTAATATTTCATGAACTCCTATAACGCTGAGTTTTTGGTAGTAATGTATTGATTCATTTTCATGCATATCTTATTCTTCATTTTTCATCTAATATCACATTTCTCAGAATTTTTGTACCTTATTTAACTGTTATTAATTTTCTTTTTTTTCAGAGGAAGAATGAAGACATTATGCCAAGAAAAGTTTGTTCTAAATAAAGCCTGCTTATGCTCGTCAATAAAATCTAAGAGCTACAGGGAAAAAAAGGTTTACTCATTAGATTTCATCACAAGCTATTCATCTACCATAAATTTCATTGCAGATGAACAGAAGAATTTCATAGAGGTTTATCGATGAAGACATTTTCTCTAAGTTTTGTATCTTATCTTAATCTTTTTTTTAGTGTTTCGTTACAACAAAATATATTATGTCAAAATATTTATTCGTCTTTTAATTGATTGATTAATTGGAATCTGTATAAACCTCTGAAACTTGTAAATAAATATTCATTCATCTTTTAATTATGTCTTGGCTTGCATTATTTGAAAATATCAACTTGAAAAATCTTTCATAAATTGGATTTAAATAAACAATATTTTTCATTTATTTATAGTGAAATGTAGATAGATCCAAATTTATATTAATTTCTCTCAACTGAAACGTTCATAGTTGGAAAATATATTTAATTGTTTGTATATATCATTGAATTATTTGGGAAAGTAATGAAAATTCAAAATTTATTATTTTTAGCTAAAACTTTTATAGCTGGAAAAGATATTTTATTATTTGAACAAGTGGAAGTAAAATTCTTCACTTAATTAAATAGAGTTTCAGTTAGATCGCAAACTTGTATAATTTTATCATAAAAAAACTTTATAAATTGAAAAAATATTTTACGTAAAATACCAGATATCCATAAAATCTCTTTACAATTTCAACATTCTGTTAGCAAATCAGTGAACAAAGATTATTAATTATCACATATTGTTAATAATGAAGATCATAGGATTTCCTTTCATAATTGAACATGATTGACTGGGAATTATTCAATTCAATTTTTGCTATATTTTATCATTCAGTTTGATAGTGATTATGTTATATTGTATAATATACATATGGTTAAGTGATATTTGATTTTGAATTGCTAAATTCTTAGTTCGTAGAAAGACGGTATTTAAGTAAATTCAAGCTACTTAATTTTTTATTTCTCTCATTTTAGAGGTCATAATTTGTAACATTTTAAAAAGTTACCTCAAAATTATGTATTCACTACACGTAAAGAAACGTATAGTGAATACATAATTTCACACATAATATGAACATATTAACATATTATCACAAATAATGATTTGGGAAGACTAGGTTTAGTTGCAGCTGTTTTTGGTAAAATGTTTATAACTTTAAATGTATTTGCAATTTCTTGATTATACTACTTTTTCATAGCTTAATAGTTCATTCATTTCCAACGTCATTTTAGCATCAGAAATATATTTTTCAAAATATGTAAGTTTTTACAATTTATCAGTTGTTTGTTATTAACTTGTAAGTTGCCATAATAAAAATAAAAATATTCAAATTTATTTTCTCTCCACCCTGACTTTATTAAACATTTTAGATATTCGGTAATAATTATTTCTTGGAATATTAGTAATAATTACTATTAAGAGGTTTACATTATAAATAAGCTTGAAAAATATAATAAAATATAATAAAGATTAAATTATTGAATCAATAAAGACAATTAGTCTACATGAAAATTGAAATGAACACAAGCAAATAATAAACTACTTATATTATTGACACATTTTGTAAAATAAACATTGAATTCATACTCCTTCTTTGAAATTTTGTGTCGTTGTTCTTTGCTTATAATGGTTTGATCTCAAGATCGGAATAATTCTGGTCTGAGGATTACTCCGGTTTACATAGGAGGAGAGCCTCGAAGGTTTTTGAAATATTTCATATCATATAGATAATCATAGCTGATATTGGCTGATGACTTTTTCTTAATTTTTCACACAAAAACCCCAGTTTCTCCAAAGAATATCGGGAACAAAATATTTATTACGAACCTATAATCTCCGGTTTAGCAAACCAATGTCGTATCCATTTGGCCACGGGGGCTCCCGTAAATGGCATTTTATGAATATAAAAAGTGCCTCCGAGAAGTTCATTATGAGAAGGAAATAATGTTTCTTAATTTATATTCTGAATGCTACCGTAAGCATTTTACACAGAAAATATAAGAGCGTTTAAAAGGGAGAAGTATATGCTAATTTGGTATATTTATATTTTGGTATATTTTGTTTTCTTGGTAAATTTAGTTTTTTACACTAGCAGCTATAGTAAGGTGAGGAGACAGATTCAGTAAACGGAACTTTTTATATTTTACTGAAAAAAAATAATCTTGATGGTAACATTAGATATTTCTAAAGATTGCAAGCCTCGCAGACATTCCGAATGGGGAAAAATGCCGGGATTTAAAACCTTTCCTCTGATTAGGGATGGAAAGTTTGAGATCAGGTTTTATTCTCATCATTTAATTGTTATTTGAGTTTACGCAGTTTATTCGAAAATTAGTTCGTCAGTTTATCAGTGTCCCATGACTGTTTTTGACATTATAATACAACGTCCACAATTTAACAATGAACGAATTCATTGCTTTTATTCTCCTCACATCAAATTCATTCTTCATAAAGTTCCCCATCTCAATCCTTTTATCTTTAAAAAAAGATTGGCTTTTACTTTTTGATATGATACTTCATATCTTTAATATTATGTTTTACCACGCTGTTACTTTTAGTAAATTTTACAGGTTGATTGGCCCATGAAAATGATGCAATTCAGAAGGAAACTTTTAAGATAAGATTAATTATCACCACATGTTTAACTTAGTTTAATCTAAAATGGTTCTTACGCCAATAAACTCCATCAAACCAACCGATGGCCGCGGTGGCCTGGTGGTAAGATCTCGGCTTCGGAATTGGAGGGTTGCAGGTTCGAGGCCCGATCCCACCGAAGAACCGCCGCGTAAGCGGGTCTGGTGCAAGTTAATTCTGTCTGTGTCAAACGTTCTCCCGCTGGTGTGGTGTGGAAGTTTGGAGAGGGGAGGGGTGCCAACTCTGGTGTGTCCTGGTCATCTGACAGCGATTCAAAATTACGAGTTTCGTCCCAAAATTACGAAGTTTGTTAGCCCTAGTGTTGCTTCAAAACGGGACATTAATATAACTAAACTAAAAAAAAATACAACTTAAATCAAGCCAACCAGAAATTAATCCACCATTGCTCTGCTGTTCCATAATGAGATGTCATTGACATAATATATAGTCAGAATTACAAAATGTATTTTCATAAGGTGGGAAGAAATCGTTCTTCTTATTCGGAATCTGTATGTTAATTCAAAATATTTCCTTTGTTTTTCTTCTAGTTTTTTTCCCTTAAATCTTCATTTTCTCTCCAATCTTTTCTAATTGTGAGCCTCTTATTTCAGAGATGAATTGTTATTAACAAATAATTCTTCCGAGTCTTCATATTTGATAATATGCATTCAAAGAATCATCATAAATTTGTGTCTATTATATTTTGTACATACAGTTCACTAAATATATAATTCCAATATGAAAAAAGCTAAATCTTTTAGGTAAAGGGCGAAATGAATGTGTGCAAGCGCCGTACTTACTAGTTAACATTAATAAGGAAACAGGTTTAGATAATAGAATTAGGAAATGCTCTGTATTAACTGAACGTTTGAATTTTTCAATGTAATTATGCATCCAAGTAAGCTTCTGTTATGTATCAATTCGTCTACTGTTTGTAAATGAATGTGTACGTCAGTTTTAATCAGAAATAAACGTAAAGTTACAATCCATTTTCATCGTAAATTGAATTGAAAGTTAGTTACATTGTATTAGTCTCCATGGTTACAAAGAGATGTTCCGCATTTACAGGAAAATAACATTTTATTATGAAATGATTTACAGCTTCATTTCGGTATAATTTCTCTGGCAACAGAGAAATGAGCTATTATTTATCAGTTACATATGAGATAGTAATTATTTAATTACTGGAGCATTAATTTTGTAATTAAACTTCAATTCGAATAAATAGGTTTCATGAGTCATATTCATAGAAAATATAGTGAAACAAAATATGAAAATTATTTTCTCTTTTTACGAGATCACCTTAAGAAAGTGTTGTAATCAGCGTAAGAATATGGCAAGCGATTTGATGGATTTATCTTTTAGTTCTGAAGAAGAAGAAGACTTTTCAGAAGAAAAAGACTTCTCAGAAGCTGAAGACTTTTTGTCTCTGACTGAACTCTTAAAAAGAAATAAGGGAGCTAAATAAAGTGTGGATGTAGTCTTTATACAAGAAAATTTTTTTTACATAAGATTTGAAGAAATGAAATCTCGGTGCATTTTTTATATACAAAGTACAGGGTATATAGTACAGTACAAAGTATAATTAAAGCTCCACTTTGAAATGGTAATAAAAGGAAAACTACTGAACCAAATGTTATCAAACTTGGATATAGTTTAAAGAAGGCACTGAGAGTTTATTTTCTGTCATAAATAACTAATAAATAAAAACAAATCTTCAGGGGAGGATAACACTGTTTGCAATGTTGTTAAGCAGAATAAGACATGAAGATATCGGTTTAAAATGTGTTTAATCGTTTCTGAAATGTGTAACAATGTATGTTCAATGTAGGGTCCACCATTTTCTGAAAGGAAATTAAACAGCATTAATGCATTCTTAACAGTAACTCTTAGCATATCAGGAATGCATTTTCAACAGTAACTCTTAGCATATCAGGAGAAGTCTTATGCAAATGTCGGCTTATCACATCTTTCAGTTCCACCAAATTTGTGAGATTATCAGTGAAATAAACAGGGCTTTTTGAAATACACAATGAAATGCTTTGTGACGCGTTTCAGAATTGATTACATTTTAAACTGATGTTTCATGCCCTGTTTTGTTTAACAATACTCTATACTGAGCCATTTTTCTCTAGTTGTGAGGCTTTTTTTTCGTCGAAATGATATTACTGTGGCTTTCTTTAAACTATTGCTAAGTTTGAAAACATTTGGTTTATTAGTTTTCTCTAATTATCATTTCAAAGTAGAGCTTTAATGTATAATAATAATTTAATTAATAATAATAATTTAGGGAGAAAGTTGATAATTATTATAAAATTCTGTTTAAATTTCAACGACAATTTGTAACGTAGATTATTTCGGTTTTGGAAAAAGTTATTTTTTGAATTTCTGTATGTTTGTTCTTGAACATGATAACTCAATAATGGGAAAAAGCAATAGATAAAACTTGAAATGGTGTCCTTGTATCAAAATTATTGATTTCCTTAAAAATTTGGAGGACAATAGTTTCAATAAAGTCAAATCATTTGTCCTTTCTTGTACAAAAATTATGAACACGATTATAAAACACATAATTTGGAGTAAAGAAAATTAGCGTAGGCTTTTATGAATCTAAATGACTGCTTATCAAATTGTGAAAAAAATCTGTTAATATTAACGAAATATATTTATGATAAGGAAATAATTCAAAATTCAGCAAGATTTAGATTTAAACACATATTTATCTTTACATATAATTGTTGATCTATTTCAACATTTTTAAATCTTCCTAAGACAAATGGTACAGATGCACATATTATTTTCAATTACTCGAGAAGCTATCAAAGAAACTATTTATACAAAATTGTGAGAAAATCTTAAAATAAATCTGGTTCAGTAAATAAAATCCTAGTTTGAAATGACGAATCTACCACGATTTGATATTTTCTGCTTAAATGAAATGAAATAGTAGCGATGTGTAAAATCACAGTGCGAAATTTTATAAGTCATCTCCCAAAAAATTATGCATTTAACAATTTTGAAGAGCCACGATGATCAGATGATAAGATATGGACCTCAATACAACAGAATTAAGCAATAATTCGTTTGGAATCAGTGCTTTTGTATGTGTGCGCGTCTCTAACAAAATATAAAATGTCCATCCTCTAGTGTGATGTTAAAGCTTGATGAAAAATAACCTTTAGTATAGCCTCATTATTTAACTATAATTTAAAATTCAATACCCTATCATCTAAATACAATTTGTATCCTTTCTAAATTGAAGCTAATATGATAAACCTAAAATGGACTGTTTTTGAATTAATAGAAATAAATTCGATGGAATAAATGATGCTAAATTTAAAGCAATAATTAATTCGATCTTAAGCCTTTATTTTTTTTAAAATAATTTCACATGCATGCTTTAAAATTCACATTTAAATAGGATGCGACAGAAAAGTCAAACTCTGCTTAAAGAGGAATAAATATACAAATACTTGTCTCCAAATTCCTCTTAAGCATGCAAAAAATTCAATATTTCTTCTACATAAATCTACTGATAATTGAAAAGAAACTGAAAGAAATAAAAATATTCTCAACCATAATCGATAACAATAAAATAGAAAATTACATTCTTCAATTCAACGAGGAGCCTAACGTTTTGTACCTCTTTAAAACCATACTCCCTCGTGTACGAATCGATTTTGTACTTACCGAAGCAGAAACGTGAACCAGATGAGCGTGACTGAGTAGCATTTGGAGAAATTCCCGGAAGGGATTTCAATATTTCGAATTGTCCGTTTGAGACGGAAAGAGGGTAGGCACTTAATGGACAAATCAGCAATTCCCTTTTATGATTCAACCGGGAAATCGGAATGAAAAAAAGGAGACATGGAAGCCAACAGATGCATTGCATCATTTATGTGGTATAGAGTAAATCACCACGTCAGCTAATCTAACAGAAAAAAGTTGTGTGGTGAATGTCCCTAGAACATATCGATAATACAGAAGGAATAAAACTAATGGTTAAAGCTATATAAAATATGGTACGATGCATATAATCACGGATTAATCCCATTATTTATATCCTAAGCAGTTTCGTTTGGTTAATCAAAGAACTCTTTACGGTGATGTTAGAATATGATAAATCACTGATGTATACGTATATATTACGGGAAACATGAGCAATCTGTTATGGTTAGTGTAAATAACATCTAGAGAATTGAGTTTCGCTCGGCAGTTTTTTTTTGTGTGTGTTGTAAACTCATGTTTTTTCTGAGAAAATATTTATATTTGAATCACATACTAATTGCATATGAATATTTTTCAATCTTACCTACATACGAATTGCTGATTTAAATTTAAAAAGTCATGAGTGGACTAAGTGTAACAGGCTATTCGATATATTTTGGCTATTCGATACTGAGTAATACAGGATATTTGCTGTTTTGCAATATTCATTTCTTCACTTTATCCACCATTAATTACATATTTGAACTTACCCTGAGCTTTACCTTGGTGAAATCAGCTCCGAGATGACGCTACATGGCCCTGTCAGCATGAAAATAGAAAAAAAAATCTCTTTATTTTTTCTATTTATTCATGCTTTCAATCTATTCTCATTAACGGAAAGAAAAACCAGTCCACTTTTTCTCTAAGCCTTTTTATCTACATTATTAACCAAAACCCACTCCTATGAAAATTATAGAGCCTATCTTGTTTAATTTACTGATATCCATTTTTATTTATTCACTAATCACTTTTGGTTTCTTGGGATTAATGCTCTCTAAAATGTTCACTTTAATATTTTATGTGACTTGATCTCTTGATAATTTCACCAGAAAAATATTTTATACTTCAACTTTAATAGTCATATACTCATGCTATTATATAAACTTTATTACATTCGGTTCATTGAACTGTGTGTCTCGTCAATTTTATACCAGCTTCCGTTAGACTTGAATTTTAAATTCAAGCAGTTTTTAGGAAATCAAGCAATGTTAATATCTAATTTTGAAAGGGAAGTATACTTCTTTTGATGAATTATATATGCCAAATAAGTTTACTATTTAAAAAAAGAAAAGAAATATCCATATTTCTTTAAGTAGTTGCTTGACAAATTCCCTGTGGCCCGTTTATTTTCTGCTTGTTTTCGTCATACTCTTGACAATGCCACCAACCTCCACCCCTACCCCCTATTCCGGAATCAAAATAAAAATGGATGATGTTGAGAAATCATGAAAGAATTAAGAATGGAGCCTTCTACTAGCCTTAGTAATGAAAATAAAAATTATTACATCATCCAGCCTTTTTTCAACTTTTTCAGTTATTCCTCTCAAAGAAATAAGATTAAATTGTTGATTACAACTTTGAAGAAATATTATTTCATTAAAAAAACACCAACAGATTTAAAGAAAAATTTTCTATTTGTTCTTTGTTGTTACTTCTGTGTTTTGGACACCATAAATAGATTTCTGAGAATGGAAAAGGAGGCAGGGGTGGTGGTGGTAAGAAATTTGGATGGAAACTATTTTATATGATTTTATTCTATAGTCCACCGAACTACTTTAAAGGCTTACAAATTTTTTTAATTGATAATATTATAAGTATTGATTAAAAATATAAGAAAATTAATTTTTACTTGGAAATAACTTTGTTGTTATTTACGCATTTTTCATAGACAAACCCATTAATTAGTACAGTTTAGTTATATTACGTCCCGTTGTAACGCAACACTAGGGCTATTTTGGCACGGACCTCGTAATTTTGAACCACGGTCAGATGACAAGGACGACACCTGAAGTGCCAGCTCCCCTCTCCACACCACACCACGCCAGCGGTAGGACGTTTGACCTGACAGACTTAAATTACAAGAGATCCTCTCACACGCCGGTTCTTCGGGGGAATCAAGCACCGAACCTGAAACCCTCAAATTCTGAAGTCGAGACATTACCACCAGGCCACAACGTTCAGTAGCCCGCTCACGAAGTCAGCAATTTGAACCATTTTCATGCAGTAGCTTCTGAGGGTAAAGGCCCCTGAGCACCCGAAAGCAGCAGAAGTCTGACTTCTAGCTCATATGGAGATGATACTCTCACCATCGCTCGTTCAATCCCTTTTCACAGAATACCACTTTCACACAACTCGCAGATATAAAACAGGGTACAGAACAATAATCCCCGAAGCAGGACTCGAACGTGGGATAGCCAGAACACGGGAAAGAGCAGCACACCTGCATTTGGAAATATTAGAAGATTTTTTTTTATCAAATTACAAAACATTAAACTCTCCAATAGTTGTAATCATTTTCAGCCTCAGTAGGTTTCAGTATGAATAAAAAATTTATTCTATGATGTCCTTCCGATTTTAATTATATCTTCTTTTAAAACAATTAACATCAATAAAAATGTACGGGATGTCAAATTGTTTTAAATTAAAATCGTATAAATGCTGGTGCATTTATTATTGTTTTGATGTATAACGTGAATTTAATTTTTAACTGTCGGTAAATTGTTTTAATCGTTGCCCTGAAGCAATGTATTCATTTTTTGCCTTCTAATATATTAAGAGTACAAGGCTAATGACTTTATGCCTATTTTTGATAATATAATATCTAATACTATAATACGAGGAATGGTTGCCAAGTCGAAAATCGCCCCAGAATTAATAAACTCCGGTAAACTTGGGGGTCAGGGGTTTTTGGCCACGAGGAATCGATTGGCGCCGGTTTAAAAGCGCTGTGGTCCAGCAGTTCGGAGTTACAGATAGGATATTTTCAAACTTTATTAGTTCGCCATAATGGCTACTTAAATTTTCAAGCGGTAACGTGCTGTCATCTATAGCCAATATGGCGAATTAATAAAGTTTATGTTTATGCTTTTATAGGTTTATAATATGTTTCTTATGTATGTATATATGTTTGGTTTTTCTAAATAAATTTGTCAAAAATATTGAACTTCAACACATTTCAATCTTTAACTTTACTTTACCTTTGTATAGAATAGTTCCCTTTCCAAACTCTAACTTTGTTTAGAATAGTTTACAATGGTGCACTTTAACCGGTTATCTTTTCACCAATGGTTTCACAAATTTTCTTATGGCATGTATTGTTTTGATAAATCACAATTGAAAATTTAAATCTTCGAGTTAGCTTCGATACCTGTTTTCTCCGAGCGGAGCTCGGTCACCCGCTGGTATACTAAATACATTATTAAATCAATTCTTTACTTGTATATGGTAACGCGAGTACTGTTGGAAAGAAGAATATATATATATATATATATATATATATATATATTTATATTTATATATATTATATATATATATATACTGGAATTTGTATTTATCACTGTTCATATATTATATATATTTATCAAAGCCGAATATTGCCGATGAGCAACGAATCTTTCTTAGCCCAAATACAATTTTTAAAAGCATTAATAATTTCTTTAAAAGATAAAAATAAAAAAAATATTTTTAAATAAATTTTTAGAGAATATATTTAGTAGTTAAATCATATTGTTAAGATAATTTAAATAAGAAAATGGGATTAGAGGATGCAAATCAAAATAATTTTGCATACAGTATTGGAATGAAGTTCAGATAGATTTCTGGGTAACAACAATCAATAGAAATGGGAATCGTCTAGAACTGATAATCTGAACAGTTTCCCATGATAAATTTAGCTCTATGGTGGGAACTACCCTCATAGGAGGCGAGAAATGATTTCACATGAATAACATCTATAAAATGATGCTAGATAAGAAAATGGGTTAATGAATCTACTTTACCGTCATGTTATGCGGGTCTCCATTAAAAGCTAAGAAGCAACTGATTAGATATGAATAGTTCTTACTTTGAAGTTTCGTTACTCTAGTTGTGAATTATGACTAAATTCTTGATTAAGTGTTTTGGAATTTTTTGCTACTTATTTTTGTGTTTTACTTTTATTTCCCTGAAGGCAAATACGGAAAAGAAGAAACAATTTGATATACCTCAGGTAAGATTTAAAAAAATTTGAAAATTTTTCTTCTGCCCAAAATTATATGAAAATGAATATTAATAAGCATGAAATAATATTAATGTAATGATTGAAAATAATATTAATGTAATGATTTTATTGGATGAATTAGATAAAAATATTCTCAATTCTGAATTCTACTTGTTCTAAAAGGAATTTTTATTTACATTCAAAAGATGGTAAGAATGAATGACAAGTTTGGGAAGAAAATTATTTTCAGATAAATCGTTTGCAGATCTTCAGCGTTTAGCTTTGGAGTTTATTTTTTGGATAAAAGAATATTTAAATTTAAAAAAAGAAATAAATTAACTTGGTTAAATTAAATTTCGGGCTCTTCTTTGCCCTTAACGAATATTCTTTTATGGTAAGGTTTATAATCATAATTTGTATAAATGAGTGATATTTCCAGGAATTCTAAAATTTATTAACAACTAGCCGCCCTTGGCAACCAGCTGGTTTGCCATGAGTAATGCGATCTAAAATTTCCAATTAAATCATATATTTTTTAGCCAAAATTTAAGAAATAGTTTAAGTTAAAAGATTCAGTTATTAGTAGTTAAAGAGTCGGTAATTTTATTCGGAAACATTTTTTGAGTTTAATGCTCTAATAATTTATCAATTATGCTTCCAAAATATTAAAAATGTTTTTTTCTGTGATATTGCCAAAATGTTAAATATGTTTTTTAAAGAAAGCGAAAAAGGGAAAAAATTATTGAATTAATGATACAGATATTGCAAACGATTACAGAAATATGCCATTAAGTCGGAATTTCAATGTATATCCTGTCTAAATTCAATCAGGTTTACTGTAAATAAAGATAACTTATGGAATTAATGATATAGATATTGCAAACGATTTCTTAGAATCCTTTTCCTTGCATTTATTTTTATAGAAGATATCACATTTTATATTTATGTTATTTTATCCAGTCACGTGCTGAAAGTTGTGTGTCTTTAGATTTACGATGATAGTTGTTTTTTCATTTGAACTTCCGGCATTTTTTTATTTTATTTTATCCAGTCACGTGCTCAAAAAAACATGGTTAAAATATTTCTTTAAAAATTCGTTAAAAATAGAAGCTTGAGTTATACATTAAAACACTGATACCATTAGAAAGCTAATTTTTTAATCTTTAAATTGATGTTAAAATCATGTTTGTCTGATAATAATTTCGGAAGTTAAGCGGAAAAACGTCGAAATTTCGCTTAAATTTTAATTAATTCAAATTCTAATTAAAAATTCGAAAAAAGGGCTCCAAGGTGCACATTCCGGACCTCCAAGGTATACATGTACCAAATTTGGTAGCTGTAGGTCCAACGGTCTGGCCTGTAGAGCGCCAACACACACACACACACATTGAGCTGTATTATAAGTATAGATATAGAAGAAACGAAGTCATTATATCAATAATAGCTGTATAATAAATAATCAATCTTATTAATGTAATAGATTCAATAAAATATATATCAATAAGTAAACTTACTGGTCTAAAGACTTTCGAAACTAATTTTTCATATGTATTAATATTCCACGGTAAACAAATTATTAAATTTAATTAAATAAATAGATATTTCAATTTGTCTACTTACCAACATTAATTTATTTTAATTAACTCTTTTATCAATACTCTTCAGTTTCTATAACCTTATTTCAATTAGCTTAATTAAATTTGCCTATTGTACTTAATTAATTATCAAGAATTGAATGATATCTTCTCTTTTATTAATAAAGCTCTAAAAATAGGTTTTCAAAGCTATATTCTCATTGAATATACATCTGTAGGTCATATCAATTCTCAAGCACATTAAGTTGAAAGTGAAATCTCCGGTCTAAGTTTCCATATTTGCATATATGGAAAAATTCAAACGGAATAAAATCGCCAACATAATGGACTAAGGGAAAAATCATTTTATTTATTGAAAGAATAAGAGCTGTTGTCTATTTTCTTGCAGTCTTCCCCTTAGAAAGTACTACAGTGCAACAACTGATGAAATAAGTCATGACTATTTATTTGATAGATTTGCTGTTAGTAAATAATTTGAATGTTTACGTGTAAATGGTCGTTTCAATAAAATTTTAGTTATCTAGTTGCAGAAAATCAAACACTTATTGAAGGTCATTTGAGAGTAAAGTAATTGATTGAAATAGTATGAGTGTATTTAAATATAACTATTTACATTTATTGAGTTGCGTTTGTTTATTTGCAGGCACCAAATTTTAACAGTTCTGTCATAGATGGTATGTACATATTTATATTCCATATTTAAGTTTTAAATTTTATTTATTTATTTAATTTTTATAAAGTAATACTGAGTACTTATGTAATTTAAAATATAATTTTGTATATAATTGCACAACATTTAAATGATTTTTATCTGCAGCGATTGTTTCATAAGATTTATGACAGGTTTGATGGTTAATTAATATACCAGTATTCTATGAAGGCTTGCAGCAAAATTTGATCCCATATTTGTACAAAAAATTACTGGCATATTTTTATAAGTAAATACATTCAAACTTTTTTTTGTTACAAAAATGTAACAAATGATATTGAGAAAGTTTAGTTTAGTTATATTAACGTCCCATTTTAAAGCAACACGAGGGGTATTTTGGGACAGACCTCGTAATTTTGAACCATGATCAGATGACGAGGACGACACCTGAACTGGCATCCCCCTCTCCACACCACGCCACACCAGCGGGAGGACGTTTGGCCTGACAGATTTAATGTGCAAGAGACTCCCTCACACGACGGTTCTTCGGAGGAATCGAGTCTCGAACCTGAAACCCTCCGGTTCCGAAGCCGAGACCTTACCATCAGGCCACCGCGGCCTCCACTATCTTGAGAAAGAAAATGGCATTGCGAATTAAAAATTAATTTTTAGATTTTGTTTTGAAACCATCTTTTTATTTGAAACTTTAAAAAAATGAGTTTACAGAATATTAAGATGTTGCAATAAATATCTTGATACAATAATTGGAATTGCACTGCAGCAGTTACCTTTTATTTCATATAAAAAGATAGAATGAAAATAATATGAAATTTGAAATTTATTCTTCTGTTTGTAAGAATCTGCAATGGTATTTTGATATATTCAAAGAATTCTATACATATGAATGATGATTTTATGATGCTTACAAGTAATTTCGAAGCTTGAGAGTCAGAAATTATTAAAACGGACTATGCCAGCACATAATTTCTACAATTATACTCATTTAGAGATGATATAATAAGAAATTAACTGGGAAGCAACATTTTGAAATAAATCTTTTTCGTGAATATAAAAGCCCTACTTTTTCCTCCCAATAATTTATTGCATTCAAATTGTAAACATATTTCAGGAAGGTACATCTTTCCAAAGTAAGGATGATATCAGACAAACTTGAAGAGAAAATGCTGATTCAATGATGGTTCAATTAAAATACACATTTTAATGCAGTATAATATTATAAATTATAGTAACCTTTAAAGAAAATTATGCTATTCATAACAAATATAACAACATATTAGAACAAGTTCAAAGGCAAATCAAATATGAGTAGCAACCTATTGTCTATGTCGCCCTAAAGTTATTGACATCATAAGACAGTGGCTTTATTTCCTTGACATCTAAATGAGATGAATGCCTTGTATTCTGTGATTTTGAGAGTGCGAAAGACAGCTCTGATTTTGTAAGGCCCACTATTGTAATTTTTTCCCCTGCTTTTTCGGCATTTGCATTTTCACGTTCTTTCAAATTCTCTACAGTCACATATAGATACTCTCTAAAATATGAAAACAAAATTCTTATTCAATTATTTTTTAATCAACAAATATTACAAAATATTTACTGATTTATTTAGTTTAATTTTTTTAAAAAAAGTCATATCAATAGTATGACTTCAAAGTCATCGTTTAACCTATTACGTGCGTGCGATGTATTCACGCCAATCCAAATTTTCATTTTGGTGAGGCAGATGTGTAAGCGTCTTAAAGGACTGTTTAAATGTAGTACTTCGCCAAATGCATTTCAGATGTACGCCAATTATTTTAATAATTAGAAATTAATTAATTTGTCAGCTTAATAGTTCACAAAACTTTCCCTCCATCACTACTATGAGGTGTGAATATGACGAAATGCATTACTCTGGATTGCCGTGGCTCCATTTTTGACAGTTGCATTTTAATAAACATATGCAAAACATCCGATTTATTTTCATTTCCCCCCATTTATCGTTAATTACTTAAAAAAAAGAAATAATTAAAAAAGTATTACCTTCGCATCTCAATAAATGAAAAAGAAAACAAATTTTTTTAAAAAAATTACTGACATTTCAAACTTTTCCTAATTTTTTATTGTTAACCTGCTTTCCATGGGGTTAGAATGCAAAACAAAAATGCTAAACATCTAATAAGAGTTTAAAGTGTTTCTGATTTCTGTAAAAAAACAGATAATGATTTGTGGCTATAGATTTTCATTACATAAATCAATCCTTATGAAAAAAAATTTATAAACTCATAATATAATGAAGTGTTGTATCCTTACATTTAACAGATGAATAATTAATAAGTTTTCAGAACATACTTTAGTTGATCATAAAACGTTTTTCTTTTCCTTTTCATTTACAAATGAGCAAGATTAACTCCTTTAAAGAACTTTTGAATGCTTCCTCTTTTAAATCTGTATTTCCATCAGCATCAAACAAGTAATATTAAAAAAGAAATCTTCTTTCAAAAAGTGTTCCAACAGATTTGATGCTTGATTTTTAGTTTTTTTCTAATTCAATTTATTCACATTTTTTTAAAGAGCAGCTGAACTCAAATTACAGATGCATAAAAAAGAACCGAATTTCTTTTTCAGGAAATGAATGTTTATTCTCGATAATAAATAAAAGTTTTTTTTTTGTGATGAATCTTTTTTACTTTAAAATATTAATTAAAAATTCATTTCTTTTCTTCCTACCTACTTTTTTTTCTGAATTGCCTTTTTAAATCCAATTTTTCCTTACATCTTACTCAGTAATTGAATAATAATTTTTAATAATGGAAGTATTCTCCTTTTTTTACTTTAGATTAGCTCGTTTATCGAAAGTCTTATTTGAGTATTCTTAATTGAGAAATAACACAATTCAAATAATTGTTTAGACTGAACTGTCAAGTTAAATGAAAAAAATATATTTTAACAAAACGTTAAAGTTTTGTTAAAATATATTTTTTAAACGTTTTAACGTCGATATTTTAAGAAAAAGAAAAGAGAATATTAAATTGACAGTTGGTTGTTACATAACATTTCCTATCATTATATTATGTAAATATAAAATAATTATGTCACAATGCTAATAACATATGAACAATTATTCTTCAATCCCAATAAAAATTTTGATGAAAAATAATCGATGCATTTTTTAATTTATTTTAATGACTTTTTTGTTGATTAAGTCTTATCACATGCTTTATTATCTTGAAATGATTGCTACAGTAGCCAATGAGCTAGATATTCCAATCTTCTTTCCTGTGGATGAAGTAACTTTTTTTGATTTCCAGAACGATAGTACTTTTTTAATCACATAAATTTTAGCTTTTTTATGTGGCTATAAAAACAGGATTTGAATGATATCAAAATATTTATCTCTTCAAAAGTAAACGTTTTTAAAATTTCATTTTTTTAAAATCTTTCTAACACAAATGCCTTGTGATGAGGATTTCGAATTATTTGATTATTTTAATTTTTGATAGTATGTTCTCTAACTACTTTTTAAAAATTTGGAATTCTTTCTTTTAGAACTATTTCAAGTAGTTAGGTTAATAAAAATAATGAAGTGATACATATTTTAATAATTGCCTTTATTGCTACAATTGAAATAGAAAAAATGAAAATTATCTAAATTAATTTTATTGACAAAATTTTCAGTACAAGGAACGTTTTAAAAATTCTAAATTAAAAATTGATACTACTCATTAACTAACTGAAAGAGAATAAATTGATTAACCAATTAATTAACGATTAAGTTGATTCAATTTTATCTCAACCACACCACAATTGTAACTTGAATTATAAAATGCTGCTGTAATTCAGTTCAACTCTAGTTTAGTTAATAACAATAACATCTAATTTTTTCAAAGAAAGATCAACCTATTTCGACCATCTACCATCTTTGATCCATGGTAGGAGGACAAGGACAACACTTGAGTTTACATAATCTCTTCAAAATTACTACAGTTCACCACAATAATGACTTCTGATCCCAACAGACATAAGAAGTATTAGGACGCTTCAATGGAGAATAGTCTGGTCACAAAGTCGTGACCTTGCTACCAGGACAAGTGACCTTGCGATTTTATTCTAAGGATATCAAGTAAATATATTTCTTGGACGCTAAGATATTGCTAAAAATAATAATTTAATTAAAAAAATAATTCATTCATACCTATCTGCAAATTAAAACAATGATTTAGCATCGTAGATTTTATTATTCTTATTGTGGCTAAAAGACTGTAAATTATGAATAATCAAGGAAAAGAGAGAATTGTGAAACATAGAAATATATTATTTAAAGTTTTAAAATAATGAGTACTTTTATTTATGACCAAGGATTTAATTTGAATAGATTTAAATAGCACAAAAACAAAAATAAAAAAGGCTTTGAGTTATTGGCAAAATAAAAATCATTTAACAGTTATAAACCCTTTAAAAGATGATAGACGTTTTGCGTTTATATATATATGACATATTTTTCTTTCGCTTAAGTGAGTTAAACTCGTATGGTAGATAGTATATTAATATTTTTCAATATCTGCACACTGGGCAAATGCGAACAGATGAATAAAAATAAACATATTAAAATCTTGTTAAAATAGAAAAAAATGAAAGTTGTGACCGGTGGTTGGTGGGTCCTAATTAAGATAAGCCTTCTTGTGTAACATTAATTTATTATTAAAACATATAAGGTTACGTTACACACAAACACAAACAGAGAGATGACAAAAAAACACGTCAACACATAACGATAACAGAGGCTTAACTGACTGTCTCTCTAAGCACTCGCCAGAGAGCGGCGTGTAATGAGTGAATCCTAGTGTAGGGGGAAAAAGAGAGTGCTACAGTCTCTCTCTCTGGTTGCGCCGACGTCCCGGCAAGTAGCCAGTACTAGAAGTAGGAGCTCTTGTTGCAGTCTGTGTTCTTGTTTTTGGCCTTTGGTTTCTCTGGGTAAAGGGTTTAAGCCGAGAAGATTTTGGCACAAACAAAGTTCCTTGATTTGTGGCATGGGGTGTCACGGTAATTTTTGGTTCAGATGAAGCGTCGTGATTTGTGGCATGGGGTGCCACAGTGACTTTTGGTGCAGATGAAGCGTCTTGATTTGTGGCATGGGGTGCCACAGTGATTTTTGGTGCAGATGAAGCGTCTTGATTTGTGACATGGGGTGCCAGAGTGATTTTTGGTGGTCGACCACGCTTTCTAAGAGGAACAATTGGCTTTGAAGCCACATCTTTAAAAGGCGAAAGTGCAGAAACATGATAGGTTGCAATAGGTTCTGACGGCTTGTCGAGACTAGAAATAACATATGATGTTGGCGACTTCTGAGTTAGTATAAGGTATGGACCATCATGTTTGGGCATAAACTTTGAAGTCTTCTTGTTTTTGGCTTTGTTAATGGGGTGCAAATTTACCAAAACTTTATCACTAGGAGAAAAATAAACAGTTCTTCGATTTTTATCATAATATTTCTTCCGTTGATCTTGCTTCTTTTCTATTCGGTCTCGTATATCATTAGTGATGTGTGCAAATCTTTTGAGATATGTGGTTATCTCTAGAACAAAGTTATCATTTTCAACCATGGCTTTGAAATTTTGCACAACATCGTCAGCAGTGCGCAGTTCTCTTCCAAATTGTAGGAAGGCAGGAGTATGCCCTGTAGTATCACAAATAGTTGTATTCATGGCAAATCGAATTACAGGGAGTTTCGAATGCCAGGTATCATGTTCATCTCCCACAAGTATTGCTAGACGAGGTTTAAGGTCTCTGTTTTTCCTTTCGACAGGGTTTGCTTGGGGAAAATAGACTGGAATTAAACATTGGTCTATATTGAGAGTACAACAGATTTGTTGAAGTACGGAACTAATGAATTGTGATCCGTTATCACTGATGATTCTTTTAGGTATGCCATACCGCATAAACACTTCTTTGATTAATGTTGTAGCACATTCATGCGCGGTGGCATGCGCAAAAGGGAATAATTCAACCCATCTTGTAGCACAGTCTGACACAATAAAAATCCACTGTTTTCCTGTAGCCGTCCGTGGTAGAGGACCAAATAAGTCAATCGAAATTATCTCGAATCTTTGAGAATATACTGGAGTTCTTAACAATCCAGCAGGCTTTTGGTTGTTAGCCTTGTAACGGTTGCATTCTGGACAATGCTTTATCCATTCTGAAATGTAGGATTTCCTTCAAGGAAAATAGTATCATGAGGCTATTTTATTATAAGTACCTTCAGTGCCGTAATGTCCAGCTGTAGGGGCATCATGGTGTTCTCTAAGAACTCTTTCCCTTTCTTGCTTTGGGACAACCAATTGTGCTACTTCAGATTCAGAATCTGGAGCGTAGCGATAGAGTAAACCATTACTCATAAGGTAACCTCGGTTTGACCAGTTAGCAAAATTTTCATCTTTGTCATTGTTTTCGAAACTGTCTATTATTTTCTTCAAATCGTCATCTTTTAACTGTTCTTCACGCATATCACTGGCCTTTCTTGATGGCAAATCGATAGATATAGTGCATAATTCACAATTAGAATTGTTGTGAACACATAAGGTCGCGAGAGCATATCAGCTATAACATTAGCTTTAACAGGAATGCATTCTATTGTCAGGTCAAATGATTGCAACTGTAAAGCCCATCTTGCCAATCGGCCTGTTGGTGATTTCAGACTCAACAGCCATTTTAAGGGTTGATGGTCAGTCACAACTGTAATTTGGGCACCTTCTATGTAATCTCGAAACTTTTCGAGAGCCCATACGACTGCTAATGCTTCTCTCTCGGTTGTAGAATAATTTCTTTTATATTAAGTAAGTAAACGACTCGCATACTCTATGGGATGTTCTTCTTCACCTTTTCTTTCAATAAGGATAGCTCCTAGAGCATAATTTGAGGCATCTGTTCGGATAACAAATGGTTTAGTGTCATCGACTTGTTTTAGAACTGGTGGAGAAATTAGTTTTTCTTTTAATGCATCAAATGCACACTGCTTTTCTTTGCCCCATTTCCATGTGGTTTTCTTCTTAGTAAGATTGCTTAATGGGCGAGAAATTTCTGCAAACTGATGTATAAAATGACGATACCAACAGAAGGTTTGCAAAAAACTTAGGACTTGTTTTGTGTTTTTGGGAGGAGGAATTTTTACTATTGCTTCAACTTTTGCAGGATCAACTTCAATACCAGCCTTAGTGATATAGTGACCTAAATATTTTACTTTGAGGCAAGCGAAATTACATTTGTTTCTATTAGCATGCAATTTAAAGTATTTCAGGCGATCAAATACTTGAAGTAAATCTTCAAGATGTTCTTCAAATGTAGAAGATATAACAATAAAATCATCTAAATATGCTAAAGTCTTGACTTTAAGGCCATTTCGGAAAATGTCCATGAGTCTTTGGAAAGTCGCGGGTGCTGTTTTTAATCCAAACGGCATCCTTGTAAATCTGTAAATTCCAAATTGACAAACAAATGCAGTTTTGTCTTTGTCAGGAGGATACATTTGAACTTGTTGGTATCCACTTTTTAAATCAATGGTAGACATGTAAGCTGTTTGTTTTGCGGTTTGCAATAGGTCATCCATCTGCGGAAGAGGATAAGGATCAGGCTTTATAAGCGCATTGAGCTTCCGGTAATCGACGCAAAGACGAAAATCACCGTTGGGTTTTGGAACTAACACTACTGGAGCGGCATAGGGAGAATTGCATTCTTCGATTACTCCAGAGGCGAGAAGTGAATCAATTTCCTTCTTCAAAATCTCTTGTCTGGCTGGAGACAACCTGTAAGAAGGTACTGCAACAGGAAGCTTATCTCCAGTATCAATTTTGTGTTCGATGAAAGGTGTAGGCTCTCCCCCTGGTTGAAAGCATTTCTCGTATTCTACGAGAAGGGAGTTGAGGCGACGTTTTTGTTCATGCGAAAGATTTGTTCCTTCATTTCCACGAAGATCACAGGGATTTGGAGTAGTAGAAACTGCCAATAGAGCGTTTATGTCAGGTGGTGTTTTAATAAAATCATATTTGATTCACGGAGATTCTGAGAAATACCAATGCCTGTTGCTGAGATCTAGGACGATTCCTGCTTTACTCAAAAAGTCAACACCTAGAAGAGTTCTGTTTCCTCGAGCGATTTTCAATACAATGAGCTCTGTCGGAATACTTTTACCTTTAACCGTAATGTCTACAGTTGTAGTGAGTATTTCCGTTTTCTGAATTTCACCATCAGCTAGTGTCATATCTATAACTTGACTTTTGAATTTCAAGCCGTTCTTCTTAAGAAGTTCAAATAGCTTTTCTCCAGCTACTGAATGTGTTGCACCTATGTCGGCACAAACAGCTGCATGAGTGTCACAGACAGAGATATCAATGATGCTTATTTGTTTATCCTCCATTGAAAAACTGTAAAAGTTCATATGATTGAGACTTGACGATACATCATGGTTTAGTTTCAATGCTGGGTTGCATGTGAGACATTTTTCTTTGATTATTCCAGGAGCTCCACAGCCATAACAGTTCAGGGGTCTTCTGTCCTCTTCAAGTCTCTCATTATTTCGTTCGTGTACTCTGTCTTCGTTAATGGAGTCCCGCCTATTTTGACTGGGGACCCCGGGATACCACCTACTTTGACTGGGAATCCCAGACAGAGACAGTCGATCTGGATTATGTTCATTTCGAAACTTTGGGCCTTTAGTGTTAAAAGTCCTATTTCTATTTGATTTTCCATAATCAGCTGGTTTCTTGAAGTTTTCCGACTTGTAAGCTTGTGTTTCTTTAATGTTTGGGCGCAGACTGTCGTAGGTGTCCAGTTTCTCTATTAGGTCATAGGGAGTGACCCATTCACACCATACATCCAAGAAATGGTCCTTTACTTCAGGAGGGACACGTTTTTTCATTTGACCGAGGATCATCAAATCCTTCAGCTTATCAAAGTCCTGGATATTCAGTTCTTCTAACCATCCTTCAAAGTAATTTCTTAACTCAAAATGGAAATCCTTCCAAGATTTTTCTGGGTTTTTTCCATGAGTTGCGAAAAGATGTCGCAATTTCTTTGCGTTTAATTTATATCTTTTTAAAAGAATAGCTTTTATATGTTCGAAATCTTGAGCTTTTTCCGCAGATTCTCTTGAAATAATTTTTACAACTTCATTTGGCAGAACGCCAAGTAAATATGCTACCCAATTTTTCTTATCTATTTGTAAAAATTTCATTTGTCTTTGAAAGACATTGATAAACAGTGACACGTCATCTTGTTGAGGGTCAAACTCAGGGATTAGACTCTTGAGTTGTAAATTGAGTTGATTTGGTGATGCAGCGACGGAACTTGAAGGCGATAGCTGTCCAAGTTTTTGGACTTCTAATTCCAAACGAAGATTTTCTAATTTAAACGCGTTTTCACGAGAAATTTTTTCTTCCTCTTTTGCGGCAATCCTTTCACCGATTACCGAATTTAGGAATTCTCGCACTAAGTCTTCATCGTAGTTTTTACTGTGTACTATAAGGTCTTTTATGTCAGGGAGACACGCATCTTTCGGGACTTCAATACCCATTTCCTCAGCCACAAAGATTAAGATCGGCTTTAAGACTCTTACCCAAGAAACTCATCCTTGTTGTTAGGTTTAAGCACTTGTACACAACACCTTTCCGTTGTTCACAAAATCACGTTTTTTACATTATATTTAAAAGAAATTTAAGAGTATAAAAGAACACTTACAATCACTAAATAATTTACAAAAATAAACACAAATGCACAAGATTTATTAAATATAATATCAATTTCATAACAATATAAAGTTTTAAATTATTGTAATCGGTTAAACCTTATGAATTTCTTTCTAGAATGTTATCATAACATTTTAAAATTTCCAGTGATTATGTTTAATTCTTCAATAAAATAATATTTACCAAAATTTATTAAAAGAACATGTCATTTCTTAAAGAATAATAAAATCAAGAATAATAATGAAAAGTTGTACGAATACTCATAAAAAGGAAAAAGAATATATATGTATATTTTTATACCATGCGCTTAAAAAATAAAACACAGAACAGTTCCGGCAGAAATAATGCTCACTTTTTTATATATATGCACACATTAAATCTTTGAAACCACAATCCGAAGAGATCTTTCCTTTTTATTTTATTTATTTGATCCAGTAATAAAAGATCGGTAGGTTTCTACTCATTTAATATGATTTCATAAATGAATCATTCAGATTCTTTTTCTATATCTGGTGTATTACATTAATATTCCGAAAAGCGAAGAGATAGAAGGGGGGAGGGGAAGCAGACATTTGGCGCGCCGAATAATGGCTACGCAAAAGAGCAACATTTGCGTTTCGTTCCGAAACCGAAACTGACGAATGAAACTTAAACTACATATTATTAGGTTGAAAAAAATATTTTTTCAAACAAATATAACTTTTTAACATCAATAGAAAATCTACATATAGAAATATGAGAAAAGCTTTTAAAGAACTGCTTTTACAAAACTTTAAATTGACTGTTATATCATGAGTTTTATACAACAATAATATACATATGCCAGGGGTGTGGCAAATTAAGTTAACACAAATTTACTTAATCTAAACGTATGAATGAGCATGGTATTCTTTTCCAGGATGGCCAAAGAAATAAAGTATTCAAAATTTGAAACAAAAATAAGTACTTATCATTTAATGAAGCAACGATGGGATGTATCCCATCCGTTTAGCAATAGAAAGCCCTTTTCCTCCAGGGCGGAGAATTAACATAATTCAATGAAGATAAATCTTGCACAGGGTGTGCATTCGAATTGCTTTTACCTGAAAAAAAAATGAGCCAAACCTCTGTGTTCGGAATTTTTACTCTGTTTTTTGAAGGCTGAAATTTAAAAGCACGCTTGCGCGGCAATGCGGAGGGCGCAATTCAATGCTGGGCTTCAATGTAAACGCTCCTAAAATACATTGGGCGCCAATGTGATTGGTGGTTGGTGGGTCCTAATTAAGATAAGCCTTCTTGTGTAACATTAATTTATTATTAAAACATATAAGGTTACGTTACACACAAACACAAACAAAGAGAGGACAAAAATCACGTCAACACATAACGATAACAGAGGCTTAACTGACTGTCTCTCTAAGCACTCGCCAGAGGGCGGCGTGTAATGAGCGTATCCTAGTGTAGGGGGAAAAAGAGAGTGCTACAAAATAAATTTGCATTTTTTATTATTTTTCTTCTTGTCATAATGCAGCTTAAATATGTCTTTTGAACTAATTGTCATGAATTTTTCCATTGACTTGAATTGAAATTTGTTTGAAATTTTCTTTTAGAAATAAAATAATAAGAAAAATAATGCTATTCTTTTAAGTTAATATCAAGATAATTAGCTGAAACTATTTATGAAAGAAAAAGAGGGCAAAAGCAAGTATGCATATACTGGCTTAAACAATGCATTATTTTTTTTTTTTGGATCGAAATATTTAAAAAACTGTAAAAAAATTTTAAGATGTTAATTCTTAGTTTAAATTTTGAGTTATATTAATTTACTAAAACGTTATTCAAGACTTTTGTATTTTAAAATAATTTTTTGAAATCAGAAATTTAGAGATCAATTTTCTTTATTATTTAATTATTTAGTTTTAGTTATCAAAAATGATGCAAATATGTATCATTGAATCATGTTAAGGAAAATTTACGATTTAGTTTAAAATATGATTCATTTTCTTTCTTTGAATATAAATTTATCTTCAAAACATAGTGATATTAATTATTTTTTAAATAAAGTAGCCGATTTAATAGTAAATACTCTAAAGAATTCTATTTCGGTTCAATAACAAAAAAATAATTATCCAAGAAA
>JAPMOQ010015309.1:380182-391282 GCA_026543055.1 Argiope trifasciata | reverse complement strand
TCACTTTTTTATATATATGCACACATTAAATCTTTGAAACCACAATCCGAAGAGATCTTTCCTTTTTATTTTATTTATTTGATCCAGTAATAAAAGATCGGTAGGTTTCTACTCATTTAATATGATTTCATAAATGAATCATTCAGATCCTTCAGATATCTGGTGTATTACATTAATATTCCGAAAAGCGAAGAGATAGAAGGGGGGAGGGGAAGCAGACATTTGGCGCGCCGAATAATGGCTACGCAAAAGAGCAACATTTGCGTTTCGTTCCGAAACCGAAACTGACGAATGAAACTTAAACTATATATTATTAGGTTGAAAAAAATATTTTTTCAAACAAATATAACTTTTTAACATCAATAGAAAATCTACATATAGAAATATGAGAAAAGCTTTTAAAGAACTGCTTTTACAAAACTTTAAATTGACTTTTATATCATGAGTTTTATACAACAATAATATACATATGCCAGGGGTGTGGCAAATTAAGTTAACACAAATTTACTTAATCTAAACGTATGAATGAGCATGGTATTCTTTTCCAGAATGGCCAAAGAAATAAAGTATTCAAAATTTGAAACAAAAATAAGTACTTATCATTTAATGAAGGAACGATGGGATGTGTCCCATCCGTTTAGCAATAGAAAGCCCTTTTCCTCCAGGGCGGGGAATTAACATAATTCAATGAAGATAAATCTTGCACAGGGTGTGCATTCGAATTGCTTTTACCTGAAAAAAAAATGAGCCAAACCTCTGTGTTCGGAATTTTTACTCTGTTTTTTGAAGGCTGAAATTTAAAAGCACGCTTGCGCGGCAATGCGGAGGGCGCAATTCAATGCTGGGCTTCAATGTAAACGCTCCTAAAATACGTTGGGCGCCAATGTGACCGGTGGTTGGTGGGTCCTAATTAAGATAAGCCTTCTTGTGTAACATTAATTTATTATTAAAACATATAAGGTTACGTTACACACAAACACAAACAAAGAGAGGACAAAAATCACGTCAACACATAACGATAACAGAGGCTTAACTGACTGTCTCTCTAAGCACTCGCCAGAGGGCGGCGTGTAATGAGCGTATCCTAGTGTAGGGGGAAAAAGAGAGTGCTACAAAATGAATTTGCATTTTTTATTATTTTTCTTCTTGTCATAATGCAGCTTAAATATGTCTTTTGAACTAATTGTCATGAATTTTTCCATTGACTTGAATTGAAATTTGTTTGAAATTTTCTTTTAGCAATAAAATACATAAGAAAAATAATGCTATTCTTTTAAGTTAATATCAAGATAATTAGCTAAAACTATTTATGAAAGAAAAAGAGGGCAAAAGCAAGTATGCATATACTGGCATAAACAATGCATTATTTTTTTTTGGATCGAAATATTTAAAAAACTGTAAAAAAATTTTAAGATGTTAATTCTTAGTTTAAATTTTGAGTTATATTAATTTACTAAAACGTTATTCAAGACTTTTGTATTTTAAAATAATTTTTTGAAATCAGAAATTTAGAGATCAATCTTCTTTATTATTTAATTATTTAGTTTTAGTTATTAAAAAGGATGCAAATATGTATCATTGAATCATGTTAAGGAAAATTTACGATTTAGTTTAAAATATGATTCAGTTTCTTTCCTTGAATATAAATTTATCTTCAAAACATAGTGATATTAATTATTTTTTAAATAAAGTAGCCGATTTAATAGTAAATACTCTAAAGAATTCTATTTCGGTTCAATAACAAAAAAATAATTATCCAAGAAAGATAATTAACACACACACACACACACACACACACACACACACACACACACACACACACACACACACACATATATTACATTACAATTTTTTATGAATATGGCTTTGGCAGATAATATTATTATGGCTTTGGCAGATAATATTATTATAGCTTTGGCAGATAATATTATTATGGCTTTGGCAGATAATATTATTATGGCTTTGGCAGATAATATTATTGTAAAGAAAGTAACTGTGATCGATAGAAACAAAATATTTTATCACTCATTTTGCTATTGCGTTATTATTTTTTTAACTTGAAGCCAATCTTATATCATAGAAGGATATTTCGCATGCGTCTGACTCATAAAATATAACAGAATCTGTATACTTATATTACATGTCAGAATATTCTGTATAAAGTTTGTCAAAACATCGAATATAAAATATGACAAAATCTATGCAGTTTTTTATAGGATAAAATATGAGGTACAAAATTTGACAGAATAGGATAATGCTTTGTTACTTGTCTACTATTATATTATAGGTTTCATTTATTGATTTCTGCTAAATACTTTGTTCCTTACAAAGGTCATTTTAATGTTCCATAGGTAAAAAGCAAGCATTAGGGTAAGAACGAAAGAAGAATTTAACCTTCTACAGTGTGAATTAAAAACAGCAATAAGTAAATTATTCTGCTGTCCTAACTGGAAGTAGCAAATCAGGATATGCTAAGTAATTATTTGTATCTCATTAATCAGCATATTTTTAATTACTAACTAAATTGCAGCTCTCAGTTCAACTTTCTTTTTTTCTGATGACGACGAAAATATATTTACTTACACCAGCGGGTGATCGAGCTCCGCTCGGAGAAAACAGGTATCGAAGCTAACTCGAAGATTTAAATTTTCAATTGTGATTTATCAAAACAATACATGCCATAAGACAATTTTTGAAACCATTGGTGAAAAGATAACCGGTTAAAGTGCACCATTGTAAACTATTCTAAACAAAATTAGAGTTTGGAAAGGGAACTATTCTATACAAAGGTAAAGATTGAAGTGTGTTGAAGTTCAATATTTTTGAAAAATTTATTTAGAAAAACCAAACATATATACATACATAAGAAACATATTATAAACCTATAACAGCATAAACATAAAACTTTATTAGTTCGCCATATTGGCTATAGATGGCAGCACGTTACCGCTTCAAAATTTAAGTAGCCATTATGGCGAACTAATAAAGTTTGAAAATATCCTATCTGTAACTCCGAACTGCTCGACCGTAGCGCTTCAAAACCGGCGCCAATCGATTCCTCGTGGCCAAAAACCCCAGACCCCCAAGTTTACCGGAGTTTATTAATTCTGGGGCGATTTTCGACTTGGCAACCATTCCTCGTATTATAGTATTAGATTCGAAAGAAATGTAATTAAAAGTGGTTACAGATGTAAGACCTAAGAAGATATTTTTTCACTTAAATATGCATTGCTTCATTATACGGTGAATGTGAAAATTGATAAGTTGTGCAAAATAGCGTATAAAGAAATAGCTAATAGAAACAGATTTTTTTTGTAATTTCTTAAAATCTTTATTATGTCATATTAATTCTTCAAAAAAAATTTTTGGCAATGAATAAAGGCATGTAATGCCCTTCACAGTTTTCTAAGAGCATTTTGGGTATTTTTCAATCAAACATTAGCTTTAATTTATTCTTTATATATCGTTTTTAATTCAGTGATTAAAGTCTAATAACAAATTCTACGATTTTTTATTATTGTTTTTATTTATGTGTTGAGTACAAACAAATTATATACTAAATTTACTTAATTAAATTTCGAATGTTTTCTTGAATACATAAAATTTCCTAAAAAAAGAAATAATTAATTTTATATAATTTTAGTTGAAAATAATTCTTTTTAATTATTCTTCATTTAACCTCTTTAATGAACGATGAACACAACTGTGGCTAAACAATAAAGAAAATCCTGAAATTCCTAGGCTAAAATAATTATGCATGTCAGAATTATACATTCTGTTTCTATTTAAGAAAACAAAATTAATGATGAAAATTTTAAAACTAATTCATCAGTAATTTTCTTTATTTTTTTAAAAAAAGGTATTCCAATATCGGGCTTATGAAAAGCCTATTTTGTCCAATTCTGGAAGAGATAAATAAGTACTGTGAAAGTATCTTCCCTCCCTTCCTAAACTGTGCAGTGTGTTTTGTTACTCCGCTTGCTCAATTCTAATTTTTTTTTTTTTTTAAATAATCTACTGGGTAGTGAAAATTCTAAAAATAATATTGTCAAATTGTTGAGGAATTTAGATACTAGGTGACATTTTCACTGTAAAAATTCACTATAATTCATTGTCATTCACTGTAATTCACTCTAAAAAATTGCAAAATATCAAGTATTACAACTCAGATCTAAGTATTTATTGACAAACCTTCAATATATGTATGTTATAATAATTTTGACTTTGATATTCTCAAAAATAATATGCACATAGTTGCTTGTTGGAGATGATTTTCATCTTTCTTATGAGAAAGGTTCTATCGGTATTTTCATAAGTTCCTTAAAAAAATTGATTTTATTTACTAAATAAGTTAGAAAATATAAAAGAATTTTAAATAGAAAAGTTACATTTTCCCCTGCAGTAATTATCTTCATAAACATGTTGTAAATTTTTCTAATTTTTTTTCTACTTATAATTATTGGAAAGCAATGCGCAATTTTTTTTAATTACGCATACAATTATATTATATTATTTTAATTATTTTTTGAGTTACTATCAATATCTGCATTTCTTCAGATTTTCTTTCAAAGTATATTTCACGAATTATTTGTTAAATATTTTTTTAATAAATTTGTAGAAATAAAATAAGGAATTTTTCAATGAATAATGGATTATAAATGTATTTCTTCATTTTTATATCACTGGCTTAAGAGGACGACTTTGACCCAATAGAAAATTCTGGACAATTTGAAGGTGACATTTTGCTTCCCCCAGTTGAGGTAAGATTCGTTTTTACAATATTTAATACGTTAACAAATTTAATTTTTTAATATGTTGAAAGATTTTAATAATTTTTTACATATGACAAGACATCGTAATTTTTACGTATCTTTGATACTATATCAGGACAAAGAAAACATTATTCAAAATTTAACTGAATTTAATATTAGATACGTTTTCTTTCATTACAAATTAGCGAAGACTGTAATCATAAAAACCAAATTGCTTATCAAAAGAGTATCTGCAATTGAACTTAAACGTAAAAAAGCGCCTAAATTGTTTTTCAAAACAAAAATTTTGGAATTTTTTTTGTCGTATTCCCATGTATTTCTTTTTATCAATATGTTGTTTGTTATACTGCACCAATAGCATTTGTAGCTTGACGCATGTTACAGAATGTAATACGCACAAGCTTCAATATGTGAATTCTGAATCTGACAAAATTGTTAGCTGGAGCGCAATAAAAGATACTCCACACAGAGATTTTTTAAGAGACATTCAATTAATCAGGCTTGTTTAGGGATCAAAAATAAATTACCACCATCTGGTATACTCTTTTTATATGTTGTGTTTTATTCGGTTTAACTTGATTGAAATCTATCCACACGCATCATGTTCAAGCAGTATCATTTGTTTAAAATAATTTCTTTAGTATAAATCGATTTTACAGGGTTTACTATACACTTCAAGTAGGAAAACGTTCAGAAAGCTCCCAAAATATTTAGGTCAAACCATTTTGTATTATTAGTGCCATTAAGATTAATTTCCAGGCATTAAAAATATATTGGGTCATTTTCAAGATGTATGTTTCCCTGCATTATTTACGAAAAGAAAGAATTTCTTTAGGCTATATAAACGAATAAAAGATTTAAAAAATTAATTTGGTATTGAAAAAAATTTATCTAGCAAAGGATATAACGATATTACTTTATATATATTATTTTATTTTTTAATTATTTCCCGGCTTCAATAGAAGTGTTTGAAATTTTCAAATAAAATTATTCACTCAGATACTCTGAAATTCAAATTACCGTTAGATTAGTACGTCTGACATATGTTTTGATTTATAATTTTGTAGTGTTTATGATCAGATAGTCTTTATCGATTTGATAAAAAGTATATAAGGATTTTTTTTCTTTTTATGATAGAACCATTTTTCACAATAGATATCGTCTGGAAAATTGATGGTCTTTACTGAAATAAAATTGCATTAGAAACAATGAATGATAAATAAAGCATCTGAACGCAAAATTGAATTTCCTGTCAGAATAAAATTGTTCAATGCGCAGTGCTGTCTCTTTCTATCATCAGCAGAGATTTATTCCGATTGTTTTTATATACTTCTAGATATATTTCTATTTCTGTATCAACATTCATCCCAAATTTATTTAGAAGATGAAAAATTTGTTTAAATAAATATTTTCGTAGAAGTATATATTGATAAAATCTCCACTAGACGAAACGAAACATAAATTGAAAATAGTAGCTACAGAGATAGCGATATATAATAATAATAATATTATTTTCTTTCTTGATATTACACACTGCTTTCTTATTAATAAATTTTTTTAAATGGAACAAAAGAAAAACATATGTTATTTTAAAGTTTCAGAAAAGATAAAGATATAAGCCAAGAAATAATACCCTCCCGAGCCCCATCTTATTACTGATATATGAAGCAACGAGTCATTAAGATGCCAATTTTTGAATATAAACATTAAATAAAAATTATCCGAAGCAACTTATTGGCTTTCACATTCCAACAACTTTAGGACGACTATGCAGTAAGGAAAACATGAAGTAGAAAGCCATGTTATAGAACATCTATCCACTAATTTAAAATTTTATCCTTAGCTAAAATCCATCATGGAGTATATTGCATTGTTCTAAGATTATTCAGCATCAAATGTATTCAAGAGTCATTTATAATTTAGCTAATTCTGTATTCTTTGCCTGTAAAATGCATATAAATACATCTGATGACATTTGTTTCATAAATAGCATCAAAAGTTGATCGGATGCTACCTTTGTACATACACTGTCTAAACTTTACTGCACTTATTATTATAACTTTTATAATAGAAGGCCTTTATAAAGACGAATGGAAAAGCGTTCTTTTTGTTTTCACTGAGCGTGAACTTGGAGTGGTATTCTGATTTACATTTATCAACCTATCATCGAATTCTTAATATGTTTCAGAGGAATTCTTGAAACTAAGTAATCCTAAGAGAATCCTAAAATAAAGTTTAAGATTTTTTTCAGATGTTAGTGCTTTACCTTAAAAATACCACGGTAGCACACATTACTGGCGACAGGAGAATCTAAATAAGTATAAATCTGTTTGAAAATTAGATTTTAAGAAAGTAAAGATAAAAAATCAACAAATGAGAGGTGTCCTCCAAAGAATTTCTTGAATATTAACACAAAGCGGCATTATGTGCTTCATAGCGCATGAAAGAAAAACCAAATATGTATTTCCGACGTTATTCCTTCTTCGATTTCAATCAAAGTCTCATCTATAATACTGATGATAAAAGCATACGTTAAATTCATTGGTTTTAGCTCTTCGTGTTTTTTTTCCATCCATATCTACATGGAAAGAGCGACATCCATTGGATAGCATACATAATTTCTAAAAATGAAGTTTGAAATTGTATAAAGTATATGTTCGAAATTTAATCCATTTAATTTACTGCAGTTTCAAATTATTGTGCTTACAGACATACAAATAAATGTGCTTCTCAGATTTCGAGAGATTTTTAACATGAGCATTCATCAAATTGTTGAACTTTTTTTACTATTTTAACTTTACTTTTGTATAATTAATATCTGATTTAAGAATTTAAATTCAATGTATTCATATTTAAACTAATTTTACCATTTATTACGTTCTGGTTGCATATTTTATCAATCTTACTTTTAATACGAATCTATAACGAATACGAATCTGTAAAGAGTAACCAGCATTCTTAGAGGCAACTTTGTTAATGGAAGGTGTATTTGAGAGAATTGGTCCAGTTAGTTGAAAACTCTACTTGGTTTTCATACAAATAACATCTTAAATAGTAGTATTAGCATGAAATACATTCCCTTACATGAAATAAATTAACACATAGGAATTGTAGATTTCAGTTAGTTATTAGCGAGGGTAATAAGTTTGGTAAGTGATATTACTGACTTTAAATAACAAACCATTCCACCATTCAACCACTATATAATTTATTTTTTTGTGAACATTATCTATTACTCGAACATATTAACTAAATAAAACGATATTTCTCTCATTATACTGAATAAATAATCTAATTTTTATTATTTTCCAAACTTATGGACTCACTGAGTAACACCTCATAATTGAGGATGGTATTCCCCCCCCCTGACCGTAGACATTCAGAAATGCTGCATGACTGGTCCGCCACTTCAGCAACACTGGCGGGAACTGTGGTTGAGTCCTAACAGTCATCACTTGCCAGGTGCAAACCTCCCCATAGGAAGTACGTCCCGTCATTGACGGGCAGAGCCAGATCCCCCATTTTATTGTACGCATCAGGTTGACGAGATCCAATTACCATGCCAGAAGAATCTCATCCTCAATTATGAGGTGTTCCTCCAGGGGTCTATAAGTTTGGTAAATTATAAAAATCAGATTATTTATTTATTATGCTGAGAGACAGATCGTTTTATTGAGTTAATATATTAGAGTAATAAAGAATGTTTACAAAAATAAATTATACAGCAGCTGAATTGAATGGTTTGTTATTTAAAAATATGAAATTACAAGACAAAAAACTCGTATATTATGTATATTTCTCTTTATTTAATGCGTATGTTATAAATTCAGTTATATATGTTTTATATTCAAATGTATGTTGTTTCTAATAGTTTTGAATGTCACTTTTAGAAAAGAAATGCAGTTAGGAATGAAGATCTTAAATGGCCTGGGGGAGTAGTTCCGTACAAAATGCCTTTTTTCTACGGTAAGATTCAGCTAAGTTTACTCATATAATTTGCATATGTACATATGCATCAATAGAAGAAAAATGTATTTCGAAATCAGAACAATCACTGTATAAATTCATGCTTTTGCTGTTACCATATAAGACTGAAATGCTGCATCAAATATATTCGATTTCAGTTCTCTATGATGAATCTATATATTTTAGTGAAACCCAATGCAAATCAAGTGTTTTTTGAAACATAGCCAATTTTTTTGTGGACTCAATTTTTATTCAATTCGTACAATTGAAGAAAGTTCTTTTCACACTATTTGACAATTTTTTGATTTAATTTAAGTGAAATTTCTATAGCAAATGTGAACATAATGGTCTAAGATATTATGTAAGCGAGAAAAGAATCATGGTACGTTGAATGATTTATTTGCTATTCTTTTATTTTTATCAGTATTTTTCAACCTGACATGCTTATGCATTCATATAAATTAAGGTGCATTTAAAGATGGTATCAGTAAGAGTGAATATTAATAAGAAGTGAGACAACGTGCATTTAAATATAGATAATGCAACCAACTGCAATAGTTTACAAGAGATTTTGACCTTTTTGGGTTCATATACACAAAACGCAGAATAGAAACACATAATTAAAATAATATACTACTTAAAATTTTATCGTAATTAGAAAATAAAAAAAATTACTGAATGAACCATGAATATTAAGTTATATATTTGATATCTTATGATACTTTGAATATTTTTTAACGCATTTGATATATGTAAAATAATATAATGTAATTAAACGTTACAAATTCAGTAATTAAATGCAAGATATGTTTAAATAAGGAGTGCTAATATCATCCGGTGGATAAGATGATACTTTATTTTTTAATCGAGAAAAGCATTTTTAATTGGTTAAAAATTATTCATTTTTTATATGTACATCATTAATAAATAATAGAATATGGATTATTTCATAATTTTATGGGTATGCATTTTAATTTTTATATAACCCAAATTTCTACGAATATTTGACTCGAATGATGTTCTCTAATAATATATAAAAAAGTAAATGCTTCCTATTTATTTTTATTAACTTCAAAGATATTTTCACAAATTGCATCAATGATTTTGACAAAGTGATGAAATCTTTCCAAAATATTTAATTTATGTTAAAAAAACACTTTTTTTCTTTTTCGTTCATATTGATGCAAGGAAGCATCATCCAAATTAAATTTCATAAGGATAAAAATTAAACCCTTTTTTAATGAAATTAATCAATCGAATTCATGATAATCAACTGCAAATAGATTACTTGGAACAACAGATTTAGATTTAAAAAAATACTGTTTATAAAATATCCAAATAATTTTTAAAAAATGATTACTAATATTTCAGGAATGAAACAAAGATTTGTAAATTCTCCGTGAAACGTATAAAATATAAAAGAAAAATTCCTATCAATTATCAGAATGATTGATGATACAAATATAATTCTTTTTTGAAATTACATCAGGCAATTACTGGGCAGAAAACCTAATTTCCCCAAAGACAGTTCCTTTCTTTTCAAACTGAGTTACACAAAAGAATTCTTAAATTGGTTTGTGTTTTTTTTATTTGATTATATTGTTGTTGAAACACACTCAGACAATCATTTTAGCTGAACTTCAGGAAGAGCAAAATTGCATGTAAATATCGAATTTCAAAGAAGATACAGTTTGATTGATAATCTTTTAGACAAAATTAAAAGAGAAATTATGAGTTTTATCATCGATTCTAATGAGAAAGAAGATATCGCCACTTATCATAAGTTCAAAAGTTATAATTTTATTAAGTTATGAATTTCAATCAAATACTAAAATCATTTATGAATAATTAAAAATGTTATTTTTAGATCTGATATCTTATGTTAAAAATATCGATTATTACATATTTTATTTTTGAAACATTAAAGACACTTCTGAAAGTTTATATTATATCAGTTTGCAACATATAAAAGCAATAGAGATAAAAAAACGTATTACAGCACCATTCGAATTTAAAAAGCTATTGAGAGGATATCTTAGGTTTTTTTAAATTGGGGTTTATGAATGATATCTTCTTTTTTGTATTAGAGGAAATGTTCTTGTATATTTTATTATAATTTCAATAGTGTTTTTGCATATTTAATTATATATTTTCTTCATATTAAGCTTTATAATTTATTTTCGATATTAATATTTATAATATTTGGAATATATCAAATAACTTTTTTAAAGACCACTGACTAAAATTTATTAATTTTGGTTCCAGTAATGGGTGAATTAAAGGGGGAAGTACAGTGTAATTTTTTAGTATTAGTCATTAGCAGTCGTTTAACAATTCTAAATTTAGCGCGGTCAGAGCAACA